>VSMD01055825.1:0-91466 GCA_008750895.1 Mirza zaza
CACCAAGCTATAGACACCATTCTCTTAAACATTTGCTAGCATGTTTTTCAGTATTACCTTTCCTCACTTGGTAACCTACTTACTATCTATACATAAGCACTACCAACCCATGTTTTGCTGTATCTCTGGCGCCTAATACCATGCATGGCTGGTGTTCAGTGAGTATTTAATGAACAAATAACATGATCCCAAGATGCCCGACAAGAAAAGAGTTCTGCAGGCCTGTGCTGAGCACTGCCCACGACACGCATCCACGGAGAGTCACAAGGCTCATTAGTTTTGATGAAGGTCGTTCAACTTTAATCCAATTCCACACATACTTAGACACAGACCCATCTTCTGACCCCTGTCCCCACTGCATTAATAGCCCAGAATCGGTGTTCCAGGTAACACACTTTGAGAAATACTGCCCCAGAGAGGCAGGTCAAACAGCAAAGTTCCCAGAAGGATGCTTCTGCCTTCACTTCTGTGGCTGGCTCTGCTCCTATCTAAAAAGTCTGACTTAGAGTGCCTGAAAGCTCCTTCATAGCCACCGCTCAGTTCAGAGAGAAAACCACAATGTTCAATTTTCCTTTTCTTTCCTGGAGTTCCTAAAGGCACATTAAGATACACAACCACTGAGAAAACACGAAGATTTTTCCAGCCATCACTGGAATGGCTCAACTCCCCGGCATTTCTGTGGTCTCAGACCACATCACAGACGTAGCTGTAATTTTCTCAGAGTTCTGGTTTGTTGAATGTGATTCAAGCAAAATTGCCCATCACGAGGTGCTTTGCCCTGTTCTCAGAACACAGCAAAGCCAACGACATGTGAACCACGAAACTGTTGCACTCCTTTCCTGCATGCTCACCTTAATGCTGAGACTCAGACCATGGCTTAAGATGTGGGATGACTCCACAGCCACCACAGCTCAGCTTTCCAAGTGCTCAAGGTCATCCACTCGAACGCTCTCTGAAAAAGGAGAAAGAAAAATCTTTACTTCAAGATCTAAGCAAGAAAACTGCAAACAATGTAATGCAACCTCATATATGAGCAAAGCAGGATACTGTGCTGTGATTAATTTGCTGTTTCTGAGAAGGTTTTTTACCTCTCAACTATTCATCAACATCGAATACAAATTACAGGCAATGAGTGGTTAGAGTATCTTTTTAAACTCCTTATAAAAAGTACTCAATAAAAGAATGCATTTTTGTTTCCTTCATCTTAAACACAGAGAAAAAAGTCATTTCTATGTAATTGTTTTCCAAAGCTGTTATTTTTCTGTGGTGAATTTTTATATATTTGGTGTATAGGCAAAGTCATTTTTGATGACTATGAGTACTTTTTAAATTCAAATTTACATAGTGCAAACAAGGAGCCTTGGGTCTATGAACCAGGTGACGGGGAGAGCTGAGAAAACAGAGGAAATGGGTTAGAACTCCCCACAGAACTGGACATATACATCCAGAAGGAGCTAACAGGCCCGATTCCTTGGAAAAAGAGATGCTGGACCAGGAAGTTAGGAGACTGGACTAAGCCGTCTAAGGCATCCAGAGTGAGTGATTTTAATAGAACTTGGTCTATTCCAGTAATTCTAGGCAGAGACAATCTTTAACATTTATTTGCCTCAAAGGCCAAGGAGCGAGGGAACCCACCTATGCTGGAACGTTCAGATTAGAACTACGGCAAACGCATGTCTCCCCGCCAGTGTGTCCGAGGAGGCGTGACTTGCACGAAGGATGACTCACATGGCAACAGAGTCACCCCTCGGGCGCAGAGTGGCCGACAATCTGGGCGGCACTTAGTGACTCAGCCTGGGAGAGGCGCCCGCACAGCCAGGCTCCAGCCCTGCACGCCACGCAGCGGAGAGAAGCCCCGAGTTTGCCGGCCGGCCGGCTGGTGGCTCACACAGCCACAGCTCTGGGAGATCTTTGTCTGAGACTACAGAGACCCTTCCTCCCGTGCCTTCCCCAGGTCTAGTCGGCACTTCCATGTGTTCCCTTTTGAAAAAGCCAGTAGAGAACTTGCTCAAGCACCGAAGGACCAGACCTGGAGGCCAGGCAGAAACACGGCAGCGCTCACGGGGCCAGGGCGGGTCCTTAGTTTACAATGTTTAGGGGGCATGTTGTCAGAGCCTGCTTTATCTGGTGTAGTGAGAATGGGGTTCCTTTCCAAAGCCCAGGCCCAGAGGCAACTTATAAGGAAATCATCTGGTGGTGGACAAAAGGGAGTTGGCCCATGTGAAATTCCCACGAGATGAAAAAAAAACCATTGTCACCACTGCCTGGTGAAATTCGGGCAGCCACGAACTCATTACTTGAAGCCACAGAGATGGTTGCAGTAAACACAGACAAATTATTGGGTTTAAGTAGACTGTTTTTTCTGCCAAAAAAAAAAAAAAAAAACCATGTTCCTTCCTCCCCCACAAATCTGTTTATTACTAAAAAGCTTTGGACCTTGTGAACGGGGCTAGACCAATGTAAGCCTCTCTTTTCCCCTGGGGTTCCTTCTCAGGGCTCTCAACTGGTTTGGAAAATCCTTTGGCTACTGTGGGAAAGCAGGCCCTCTTACTGTAGCAGCCACAAAAGAAGGAAAAATTAAATTATGCAAAAGGGGAACAGGCCACAAGAACCACAAGAGGCCAAGAGGCAAGGGCAGGAGAAGAGATCGAGGCAGGAGAGGCGTCCTCATCCCCCTTCTTAAAGAGAGTGCCGCTCTCTGCCCAGACCCCCGCCTGGCCCTGCCCACGTTCCTAGCGCCCAGCTAGAGCGGGGCTCTCACACTCACAGCGCAGAAGAAACTCCCAAGGGCTCTGTGCGTAGAGATGGAAGAAAATCCACAATGCAGGTCGAGAGCGCAAGGACCGTCGCCAGATAACAAAACTGCAGAACATAGCAGAATACACTGCCAAGAAAACACAGCCACAGCCAGCTTTCATACACTCAGGACAATTTGGGAAAAAGCAAAGAATACAACCAGGAAAGGGTCCACATTTAGTGACAGGTTAAAGGTTAAGAAACTAGTCAAACCGGTATAAAAACAGAAAAAATTCCAGAGGAAAACAGGGCAGTGGGGAAGGATGACTGATAAGGCTCAGGCAGCAGGAAGGGAAGTTAAGCTTAGCATTCCTCCAGGGCTCTCTCGACCTTTGGAAGGTGTTTCTTCCTGTTCAAAACACACTTGCACTTGACTTTCACAACTCAAGTGCAAAGACTCTGAGGAGACTCAGGGACTAATCCTAGAACAAATGCTCTGGAAGGGACAGAAAGGTATCCTCCTACCCAACGTTTCAAACTTCTGGTTTGACAGAAGCTGCCCAGGGAGGCAACCGCGGTGAGTTTTACTCACAAGCTATGGCGTATGGGGCCTCCAGGCCCGGAGCGCCCTGTTACAGACCTGGGGGTAAGGCTGCTGTGAGACCCAACTTTCACTCAGGCTGTTTTCCCCATCTTTTCCTAGATGCCTAGAGCAAGGTATGCACATTCTTCCAGATATTGTCACAGAGCTCCGGGCACCTCCCTCTGCCCCACACAGATCTCAGGGTATCTTTCAGGATTCAGGCCAGATGCCTGCAGGTTCCAGAAGACCTTCTCTGACTGCCTCCCTCTCTCCTGAATTTGTGCCAAACACCTGATTATAAATGACCACTATAGCTAATTCTCAACCATCCAGGGTTCGATTAGCCACAGTAATAATAATAAAAACACTAATTATTATTATTTGAATATTTTAATAAAATAAATATGTAAAATGCCTCCAAATCAACACAACTATCCACCCATCAGAAGTTCTCTTGGACTGGAACTACACAATGACCTACAGACATCACCATGTGTCTGAGCAGTGAGGGACAGCCTCATGCCATCACCCCTTGGACAGGTACTTGCTATGTTGATGCCCAAGGCTTGTCATTCTGATAGCATTAATTCTACGACCGAACAAGTGGATGGAAAAGCCATTGGTAAGCGGCAGCACTGTGTAGGAGCCAAGATTAGAAGCAACAGGGTGGGGCAGTGGTGCCATTAGGTGGCAGAGTGGCAGGGACAGTGCCCCCCTCCCCCTAAAAGACCGCTGTTCCCACTGCAATGCCTTTAGAAAGTGAAAGGACAGTGCTCAAGGGCTGTCTGGGCTTCAAATCCATGCTGTGTGCATGTGTGTGCATGCACACGTGTGTGTAGAACACTTGGAGTAAGAACAAATGATGGACCATCTTAAGAGTACTAACCACTGGCACATTTTGTCAATTAATTTATAGATATTGTGATCCTGGACTTTTAATGCTTTTATACATTAGGACGGCATCTATGCAAGAGTGAATACTTCCTAAATACTGGATTTTTCACTAAGTAAATGTTGGTAGTTTTCACTAATAAGAATATGTTAAATTTATCAGTGACAACCTTTTGGCATTTTACCTTTCAATCAAGAGATACCTGTATTTCACATCTGTATGCTTTCCTCTAGGATTGGGCTGTGGGTTTTCACAAGCAGGACTCTTTTCTTGTGTGTCTTCAGTGTTTCATAGGCATGAGCCCTGCGCTCAACAGACAGGTGCTGGAGGACACACAGGTATCAGCGGGCAGACAGGCAGCTCGTTTTTCCTGTGATGGCTTCTGGTACCCGGCAAGCCACCTGCTGCAAGAAGATGCTCATTGTCAAAATATCAACTGGCATAGAGGACACAGGAAGGAGAGAGGGAGCTAAAATGAACCCCAAAGCCCTCCCTGGAGAGACCTAGAAACTACACCCCCTCCCCATTCTTGGGGATAGCTGCCCACGGGGATATGGCCCCAACTCCATGCACTTTACATTGCTACTGGGTGACTTTCCCATATTACCCCATGACAGCACAGCTTCTTTTTTTTTTTGAGACAGGGTCTTGCTCTGTCACACAGGCGGGAATGCAATGGTGCAGTCATAGCTCACTGCAGCCTCGAACTCCTGGGCTCAAGTGATCCTCCTGCCTCAGCCTCATGAGTAGCTGGGATTATAGGTGTGAGCCACTTTGCCTGGCATGTGGCTCTTAAACGGAAATGTCAGGGCCTTGTACATTTTCAAGTGCTCTCCTGCAAAACCTTGGGAGGTGTGCTGCCCCCAAATTCAAAGAATATAGGTGGGTATTATCCAAAATCACAAGTGGAAGAATTAAGTTACGGGGCAGCAATCCCAATTTTAAGTTCTTTCATATATGTTAAAAATTTACATTTATACATTTTTTCAAATTTATGTGGTTATTTTGGTGGCTCTACTTGCTTAATAGCAACCATAAAAATGAATAAACAAGTAGCAAAAATTGGAAAAAAAACTTGGCTTGAGGTTTGATATACATATTGCTATTAATATATAATATAAACTACAGTTGATAAGAAAAATACACACTAAGGACTCAAGTTCAGTCTTCCACACACTCTGCCCATCAGTCCTCACATCGGGGTCAGGATTCTGGATGACCTTCACCTTCCTCTTCGTTTAAGTGATGTCCTCTTGGTATATGTTACCGAGTTGGGTCTCAAGAGCTTCCAGTATGACAAGCCCCTTTTTAATGTCAAAACTTTCTTATACCTGCCTCATCTCACGCCCACAGCTGCACCTTTAGTAAGACATTCATATTGTCAAAGGCTACGATGAATTCAGTAATGCACCTCTCAAGTTTACATCTTATAAGTCACAGCACTTAGGAGCATTTAAAGGAACAGTGCAGCTGCGAGACAAGTTAGCCTGCAGACAATACTTAGAACAGCATGAATTTCTGCACCCTTTCATGATAACTCTGAAGTCCACGACCAAAGCAACACTGTGTCAGCGTCAGAGCCGTATGCGCACACCGGCAGGATCGGCGCAGCCGGGCCAGCCCACCCGTCCCCGCGTGGCCACAGATGCACCCTGCTTGTTGGCTGTGTGCATGTGCACTGCTCCCTAGGAGCCCTGAGGCAGAAGCCCCAAAACGCAGAGGCAACGTGACCAGACTCCCTGGATCTAGCATGGGAAGGCCAGGTCGCCTCTGCTTCTTGGAGAAATGGCCACTCTAAAGAAGTGTCAGGAAAGACGCTGCTGAGCAGCATAAAAGAAATCATTTTTGTATGGAGATAGCAAGAGAGAGAGAGAGGAGGGGGAGAGGACGCTAAAAATCCTGTGCTAAAACTTCAAGCCCTGATGTAATAACCAGACGACGGTAGACTCGACACTTCAAGTGCAGTCGGGCCGACAGCAGGAGGGTGCATCTCAGAAACCATGACTTCCTTCGGAGCCTCACGAGTAAAAGCAACAAGCAAGCTGGACCACAGAACCACTGCCATGGAAAATGCGTGGCCTGAGTCCACGCATGAGCGTAAAATACATGCATTCGAGAGTACCCAGCAACTGGACATTAGCCCTGGTAACGTCATAAAAGTGGCTCTCGTTGGAAACTGAATTCAAATCAGTCTTTGCACAGGTATCTAGTACTTTACAGCTGTTAAAATATGGCAAATGTGTGAAAAATACACATTTTCAGAGTAATGGGGCTAAGGTTGAATTAACAATAACCACGACAACTATTAATAATACTCAATACAGCACATGATATTTGCCAGGTACTGTTCTAAGCACTGTATAAATATTAACCACTGAGATCAGTACTACCTATTGTTAATATTATCCCCATTCTATAGATGAGGAAACTGAGGCAGAGAAAGGAACAAGGTCACATAAGTGGTGAGCAGCAGAGTTTGGCTCTAGAGTTCTTACTTGTAGTCAATGTGCTAGGCTGCCCTACTGATTAAAAAATAATGTAAAAGCTTTAAGAAAGAGAAAACCTTTCTCATAAGGTTCTACACACTTCATAGTATCTCTAAGGTAAAATCTATCTACCTTTCTAACAACCACAGAGATTTGCTTCTGACTTCTCTGCCTGGGGAAGAGTGGGTCTTCCTCACTGTAAAGTCCAAACACAGTTTTATGTTCCACGTCTGGCGACATCATCTTGCCAGGAGAGAAGTAATAGAAATCTCCTTCTAGATCTTGGGGGTAGGGCCCATGAGCCCACTGCACTTGCACGAAGTCCCACTAAAGGTGGTCATTGCCCTTGATTTCAGTGTATTCAGGTTATCATGTCCAAGTCAAACATGTACACAGAGCGCCTACTGAGTACAGGGTGCTACATGGCGTGCAGAGAAGGAAAAAAGAAACTGGGACAATAGTGAAGCTCGAAGGACTTTTAAATAAAAGGTCCAAGTGGAAGGGAGTGGAGCACAACACTGAGGGGAGAAAAGGAGAGAGACATATTCTAGGGCTTCTTTGCAGGGAGGAAAGTGGCACCGCGGATTAGTACTTGAGGCTTCCAGCGTAGTTCATGGAGCTCTCGTGCATTTTTCTCATATGTACTCACCATATGAACCCACAACCCCACTCCTAGGTATTTACTGAAGGCAAAGGGAAAACTCAAGTTTCCATAAAAACCTGTACATAAAAGTTATAGGAGTTTCATTCATAATTGCTAAAAAATAATGGATGCAAACCCCAAATCCTTTAACTAGTGAGTGGCTAAGCAAACTCTGCATCCATACACTGGAACACGACTCAGAGATAAAAAGGAAGGAACAACTGATGATAACATAAAACACAATGAATCTATCTCAAGTGTGTCATGCTAAGTGAGAAAAGCCAGACTCAAAAAGCTACATGCTGTATGATTCCACTTGTAGAACATTCTGGAAAAGACAAAATTACAGGGACAGAAAACACAGCAGTGGTTGCCAGGGCTTGGAGCTAAGTGGAAGGCTTGATTACAAAGGGGCACAAGCAACTTTTTTAGGTGATAGATATTTATATCTTGATTATGGTAGTGGCTGCACAACTGCATGCACTTATTAAGATAGCTATATACTAAAAAGGGTGAATTTTACTGTGCATAAATCACAGATCAATAAATCTGATTTCTAAAAGCAGCCCAGAGCAATCCTGCCAATTATCTCATGGAATGGGGCTACTGTTACTTTCTGGGAGGTTCTATAAACCATGGATCTAACTTCCTTTACTGACTCCCACTCCAATATCTTCTCACACAATATTTATAGGAAGATTGTTGGTTGTTCATTTGTAGGAGAAAAAGCTCCTTTAGTCATAAAATTTCTTAAAGTAACCTCTGAGTATTTAGATAATAAGGGGAACTCTCTCATATTAAAAATAGACGAGTAGGTGGCTCTTTCTCCTCGTGCTAAATATGTACCTGTTAATCACAGTGGAAAGAGGGCAAGTAAGAATTTAATAGCTCTGTCTACACAGAACATTGTTACAAAACCGCTACATCACTGACACATTCAGGTACTGAGATACAAATCTTGAACTACATTCAAAGCAAGCCAAGATTATTGCTAAAATCTTTAGGCAAGTAAACCTAAAAGAAATCTTGACTGTTAAATGGCAAATCTTTAGTGGAGTAGAAAAATGGAAAAAAAAAACTTACTGCACTATTGAGAAACATAACCGCACTCTGATTTAGTCTATGTTCCAGACCCAGAACAATGCAAGCGATTCTGGTTCTTTCCTTACTCAGTACCAGAGTTCCCGACGGCTCAGGTGTGCTGGGTCCTGTTCCAGGCACTAGAGAGACAACGACAAATCAAACGCCCCGTCCACGTGGAGCTCATGCCCTCCTGGGAGCAACACATCATAGATAAGTGAATGGACAAATAAACTGCCCCGTAACAAACTGAATTTCAGTTAACAAGAGTGGGGAAGCCAGAGCAGAGGGAAAGAATGAACAGTTCCACTTTAGACAAAGTGGCCAGGTGTCCCTGAGGAGGTGCCGCTGGAGCAGAGCCCCGGGAGCCCTGGGGAGAAGCTGGGGTGGTGCAGGGAGGGTGGCAGGCCGAGGAACAGAGCAAGCGCCCACACTCAGTCCTGACACAGGAGTCTGCCTGGTCTGTTCTGTCCCAGGGACTAGCACAGTGGCCAGTCTGGCTGGGGAGGAACGAGCAAAAGGAAGAGAGCCCGGAAGTGCGGGGCAGGGACAGGTCAGCGCAGATCACAGTGCCACGCCCAGTGCTGGGACTCCAGGTTTGATTCTGAGAGTTACTAGAAGAGGCCCAGCTACAAAAGCAAGGGAGTGACCTCATCTTGATTTAGCTTTGAAGATTCACTCTGGTCACTCTATGAAAAATAGATATTTAGAGAGTGGACAGTGAGGTGTACAAGAGGAAGCAGGGAACCAACGCGGCAGAGACGGCGCCCGTGGGCTGGTAGTGACGACTGAGGCGATGAGAAGTGGCCAGGCCGGGCGACTAGGTGGATGAGGACACCATGCACGGAGACGGACGTCTAGGATGCAGCAGCAGGTCCACGTTCAGTGGCCGCCATCCAGTTGCAGGAAAATGTGTCAGCAGATTACATCGCTGTCAGGGAGTTGATGACGTGATTTAAAAGTAAACTTAGTTTGACCCAAGTAGCATTACACCTTAAGACTTTAAAAGTTTTACAGTGGAAACAGTTGACTCAGGGCCAGCTTAGATATTGATTTGATCTTGCAATAACTCCACTAACTAGGCCAGTGACTATGCACAGCTAAGAAACGCATTTCTGGGAGAAGACAATACACTCCATTAGTGAACTTTATCGGAAACAAACATTTCCAGCAAAGCTAATAAAAGCTTCAAAGCTTTATAAAATATATCAGCAACACTTTGAAGACCCCCTTTATTTAACCCTTGCTAAAACAAAAGCATGTTAACAAGACTGCAGAGTAGGGATATTCTTCAAAATATTTCTGTTATAATAGAGCTTTGGCCAATGGGTAAAAGAAGGGCGATCACAAGCATTGTTCACTGGTTTACATGTTATAGTCTTTTATGTAAACACTGTTTGTTTGACACAATCCGTATCAGAGCACTTAACTGCTTTACAGATTATTTTCTTCTAACCTAGGATTTATATGTTGAGGAAACTCAATTTTATGAAGCTGCATCTAACCTAGAAAGAGGCCAGAGCCAATACACGAATGCACAACTGGATCGAGTTGGATTCCTACAAGTCAGACCCAGGTGCCATTGCAGGAGAGCCAACAAGGATCAGCCTCCACGTTCAGGGACTTTGTGTACTGTCTCAAAATCACATCTGTTTCGTCCAAGACAAGATTCGTGTCCAGGACTCAAAACACAAGGAAAAGTTTAAATTATTTTGATTGGAATAACTGTAGCCTGCTAACATGTACCTCTTCCAGCAATCTATCAACTCCCACATTTTCCATCTTTTCCTCCCTCTTTCCCTAGTCCAACCCTAAGAGCAACAGCACGGGGTCTGCCGGGGAAACCAGATCAAAACCCACCTACGAACAGTAGGCGCAGGGCCCTCCAGAGACAACAGGCACCAGCTTCACTTTTCCTCTGTTTCTACTGGAGAAAAATTGTTTCAGTCCAGTTGGAACCATCCAAACTTGAAACCATCTCATAAACATCATCTGCTTTTCATTTTTTAAAAGTGTCACTCAAAAGAAATCTCCCCAAAGGAAGCTTACCCACCCACCCGTCTCCACGATCAGCCAAGAGAAAAATCTCTTAGTCACGTAGGGCCAGCACAGGCGACTTCAAGGGCTTCCCGATGCTCCCTTTTATGACGTTAAAATGTTTTCCCGCCACACTGTATTTCTTAGGATATGCTCTTAGAAAGATCCTATACTCTTAGAAAGATCCTTTTTTTTTTTAATTCACTGTTTTGTTCTAAAGGATTCCTTACTAAAATTTCTGAATTTAGTGACTTTTCCCACGGTATTAGCTATTGAAGACAGATTTTCCTGGCTTGTTGCTTTTGGATGTCAAAATCTATTTTGCTTTTAATCTGGACTCGGGGCTTCCTTTCACATATCTCCTTGTTATACCACCCAGCTGTTTCTGCAGCACGTCGAGCTTTATACTCTAGGCTTCTTCCAGGCCATCCATCCAGATGTTTACCCTATTTCTTTCCAATGGCTCCAGACAAATCATCTCTATCCTTATGTTTTTAAATCTCAGAGTTAAAACACACTCATACCCATGCAAAGTCAAGATTGAATTAGTGCAGTTTTTTCTTTGGACCCCTCAATAATGACCTAAAGATGTAGTCAAGTCTCAGGAGTCTGTTAAATATGTCATGACGATGTGAAATGTTAGGAAATTGGGTCAGTCTGAACCTCCATTATTAATCCAGCCTGCTACCATTTCTCTGTGCGGTTGCTTCTCTAACACACTCTGAAACTGTCACTGCCCAGAATGCTCAGTAGTGTCTGAGCCAATTGAGAAGCTAATGAAGCCTATAGGCTCCCTCTCCAGAAATATTCCAAGTCAAATGGCCCCTATAATTGCTATTCTAGAACAGAGGTCAGCAAACTGCAGCCCATGGGCCAGATCCGGCCTAGGGCCAATTTTTGCCAATAAAGTTTTATTGGAACACAGCCATGCTCATTCATTTCTGTATTACCTATGGCCATTTTCATGCTATAGTGGCAGTGTGGAATGGCTGTGACAGAGATCGTACGGCTCACAAAGCCTGAAACATTTACTATCTATCTGGCCCTTTACAGAAAAAGGTTGCCAACCTCTCCTCTAGAGTTAAAAATCAATGACTACTGAATATAGTCTTAGGACAATAATCGGAAATGCCACTGTGTGTGGCATTGCAAAGTTACTTAATTAGAATATCATTTTCCTCAGGGTAAAAATTTTAAATGACAAAATTACACGCAAAAGTGCCTAGCACAATGCCTGGTATTCAGTGGGTGATTAATATATGTCCTTTTCTTCTACTTGCCAAGCTCCTTCAGTACTTGGATCAAATGTCTCCTCCTCTCTGCTATATTCTCCCTGCAGAGCTGGAAGGTCCCCTCCACCCAACACCTGAAATTATTTTATCATTGGCTGCTCCACATTGTCATCTTCTACTCATTGTCCTTCTTCCTACCTAGAACGGAGGTTTCTCTGGAGAAAGGGCCACACCTTATTTACCTTTGTTTTCCCAGGGCCTCACACATAGCTGGAGCTTAAAAATTTTCTTCAGAGAATGAGTGAAGAAATAAATCTACACTAGAGATATTCTTAATTCTAAAAGATGTCATGCAAAGATCATTAAGAATATATTAGTAAATAATACCAGATTTTCCAAACTGAGTTTCACAAATAATGAATACCTTTTTATCATTGATTTAAGGTCCCAACTTGCTACTTGTTATTGTAGTTTTACTAAGCAGCAAAGACCAGGTTAACATTTCAACCATGTGTATAAACCAAGAAGTTCTTAGACCCCAAAGAAGTAAGAATAACTCTTGTTTAAACCCAACTGTAAAAAATTCTCCAACCAAGCCTCTCATCTTTGAATGACAATGCAAAGTATGACAGTCTTTATCTATAACAAGAGCCTGAATTTAGTATTTCTAATAGTAGTGGTACATTTTAGCATAAGATAATCTCTTTGAAAAGGTTTAGTTGTTTTGGTTTTTCATGGATTTAGTTAAAAGAGATTCATTCATTCAAAAATGAACAAGTCAGGAACTGATCTAGACAGTGAGAATACAATAGGGAAGGAATAAAGTTCCCAGCCCCACTCCAGTAAAATGAATTAGCTTAGGAAAAAAATCTCAGAACTAATTTTGACAAGGTTCTTCTTTGAGTTATTTACATTCCACAAACTTTCCATTATATTATATTGCATAAATAATGAAGAGAGTCTCACATTTCCAAAACAGAGGTAGGTCTCCATAGTGGATTGTTTACTATGGCATAAAACAATTACTACACCCTCAGTGGCTTGAAACAACACAAATTTATTGTCTCACAGTCCCAGGGGTGAGAAGTCTGAAATGGGTCTCACTGGCTGGAGTTGGCGGGGCCACACCCTCTCTGGGGGGGTCCGCTTTCTTGGTTTTCCAGCTCCTAGAGGCCACCTTCATTGCCTGGCATGTGGCCTCTTCCTGCACGGTGAAGGCGGCAGCACCACAGAGATTTCATCACATGGCGTCGCTCTCACACTGGTGCCCCAACTCACTCCCGAGGACCTTTCTGATCTCGCTGGTCCCACTTGGACGATCCAGGATGGTCTCGCCACCTCAAGGACAGCTGACTAGCAACCTTAATTCCTGTTTGCCACGTAACTTAGCATATTCACAGCTTCCGGGGCCGGATGTGGGCATCTTGGGTGTGGCGAGGCATGACTCTCTCTACCACATACATCTTTGTGACAGTCCGGCTCACGTGTGCGGCCGTGGTGCGAAAGCTGGCATGCCACCACTGCTAGAAAGCAGCCCCCTTTGCCAGGTGCGGCCCTGCCAGGCAGACCCAGCACCTTGCAGAGCAAAGCTCCGCTCTCCCACCACCCCACCGTCTTCCTGCTCATCACATCATGCCATGCCCTCGCGCACAACTGTTCTAAGAACAGAGCTAATGACTTTTCTCCCACCCGTCCACCCTCCAGGTGGAAAAACCAGGCTCATTCCTCCATTCTAGAGAGATATATAACCCCCTTGCCCAAGTGTTACACAAAGCTTTATTATCGTGAAGATTTAGTCTTCAATGTCCTATTGCTGTGTTACTCCTCTGCGACACCTAACATATATATGTATTGATTAATGCTTCTGTTTTTAAGGTCAAAGGATAGAAGCATGTATGTGCAAGTATGTGTAATATAAAGTCCTTGAGGGTAAAGACTGTTTAACTTGCTAAGTGCAGACACTTAGTAAATGCCAGTCAGCTTAACATCAACTTAGAGCTTAAATGGGGGTCTTTGACCACGATGATAAAGACAGATGTTTCTGGGACTATACACAGAGTCTGGTGGAGATTTCTTCTTATCAAAGGTAAGTAAAAAAGAACCAGAGGGTTTGGCTGGCACCACCTGGGCAGGAGAGGTCATTCTGGGCCCTGAGATATCGCCTTAGAGGGCCAGAGCAGCTGGCTCTTGCAACACCGAGCTGGACACTGGCTTGGGGGAATTAGAGCCAGCTCTTTATGTTTTTGACAACAGCCTTTGCCGACACTTGTGCTACATTTAAGCTGGCATTCACCTAGGATGTGACGCCCATGGGCCGTATGGAGCAGATTTTCCAGCTCTCTTTTCCCACTGGCACACCATTGTGAGCCCTGGGTCTTGGCGGCATCAGTCTAGAATTAGCCTGGTGACATAGAGTCCTCCCAAGTCATCAGAACCCATTTGTCCACTAGACTAGAGATCACTTGCCTGAGGAACATTTCAAACCAAAGGTTGATAAAGTACCTTGATCAACTGAGTGTTTAATCATTGCTATTTAATTGTGATCATTATAAAAATTTCAAATTAAAAAAATATAAACGTAAGGAAAGAAGAATAACTACAGGGATTGAATTGTGTTGAATCTGTCTCCACGTGAACATCCCAGGTGTCCCATTCTGGAAAATTCTCCTCCTTCCCTTTCTGCCCTTAGCTCAACTGACCCCCCTCCCCAGCACAGGATGCTGGGCAGCTTCCATTTTTCCTGCTCCTCTGCTCTGTCTCGCACTGGCAATACCCTCAAACCAAAAAAAAGTCCTGCTAGGAGACACGGGCCCGGCCCAGGTTTGAATGCTGTGAGTGACACCTGGGACACAGTTTCACGGCCACTTGCTGTCAGATTCCCACTTCCAAAGAGAGAGGACGACTCTTCCATCCCACCCTGTGTACACCAGGTCGCAAGCTCATTCAAACTTTTTGACGCTGGCCGCTTCACTCGTCACATCTTCATGTCCTGCCGCCAAGCAGAGCCCAGAGCGTTCAAGTGCGAAGACACTCTGTGATCATCCTGTCTAGGCGCCTCCCGCCCAAGGTGGAGAAACGCTGTGTAGAATGGTTAATGTCACTAGGAAGTCATTTGCCTTCCTTCAGTTAATAGCAGTGAAGCAGCATCCTCAGCTGCACTGCACCTGAAAGACAAAGGCTCTAGAATCTCACCAGGGCCTTGCCCTGTGGATAACGCCTGCGTGTTGGAGGAAGCCCCGGAGGAGCTATGTTCAGCACAATGCCGCAAATTAGCCTTGAGTGCTGAGAATAAGCTTTTTCCAAAAAGAAACAAGCGGACACAGTAGAAGCCCAAAGAGGTTTGGAGGACACTGAAACTCCAGTGCCCTTCTCCTCTGCTTCTGCTACAGCTCTTCTCCCTCTTTTTGGGATGAGGGGCCCCCTGAGTTGATCTGAGCTGAATGCAGGACCAGCTCCTGGCATTGGTTTTCCTACAGCAGCCCATGTACAAAATTGAAAACACCTGGGTTCATAGCTCTTTGTAGGCAATGGGTCTATTTTGCTGCGTTAGCGTTTACTAAATTCTTAAATGTGGTGGGAAATGCATGCGGCAAATCCTTGAGAAGAGAAGCAATGAATAAAGCCACTGAAGTCATCATTTAAGAAATAGCAACTACTTCGATCCACATGCCCCTGTCCCCTCTGCATCAGATGGAACTTCTTCATTAAGTATTTTGTTAGCAAAGCAATAACCTGACACAAAAAACACTGAGTATAGATTGGAAGGTCTGGAGATGGATGATCGGAAGGCTAACCACTTTCTAAACACTGCAGTGTCTAACAGGATGCTGAGGCCAGCTGTCCAGCCCCACCTATATGGAAGCCCATTCAGCCAGTGAGAGGAGCATCTCAAACACAGTCTGGCGCATGCCCTGGCAGCTTTGTCCACTGGCCAACAAGTGCACCTGACCCAGCCGGCGTCTTGGAGGAGGCACCTGAATGACATCTTTAGTGACCAGTCAGATGGAGCCAGTTGAGAAGGAAGGGGAAGGGGAGTCCAGGTGGTATGAACGGAGTATGCAAGGCCATAATGCTGACACTGAGCCTGGGGTTTCCGCCAAGCTGACCATAAGTACACGTGACAAGAAGGTGGCACAGGGGAGGGCTGGGGGATGCGCAGCTGCACCAGAAGGGCCTCAGTGCCATGCTGAGACTCTGGACTCCGGCCCCGGGGCTACAGCCAGCGATTTCCACTGTAAGAGAAAGGTGCATTTAGGAAAGGGAACAGAGTTTAGTGCGAAGCAGGAATAGCAAGCAAAGGGGGAGGCTGGGAGAAAGGAGAAGGTGAGGGCGAGCACCGCCAGCACTAGCCCTGCTGGTCACCAGCAGCTGGCCCCGGGGGCAGGAAGTGGCCAAGGCCAAGAGAGGAACTCAGAGTTCCCCGTGGAGATGAGGGCAGGAAAGTTGTCGCAAAGGGGCTGTGTGTGCAATTGGCGGCGCAGGGAACAGGACTCCGGTAAAACCGGGAAGGGGTGGCACAGGAGAACAGGGTCGTGGGCGGAGAGTGCGAGCCCCAGAAGACGCGGGAAAGCTAGACGGCACACGCGCAGGAGAGGGACGCACGAAGGGGCGGAGTCCCAGGCACAGCGCGAGCTTGAGGAACCCGGAGACAGACAGGCGGGGGCTGCCCAGCACAGAGCCTGGCTGCAAAGACCGCAGACCTCTGCAGACGGAACGGGCGTGTGGGCGGAGAGAGCGAGCAGGAGCAGGAGCAGGAGCAGGAGCAGGAGCAGGAGCAGGAGCAGGAGGAGGAGCAGGAGGAGGAGGAGGAGGAGGAGTACAAGTCTATAGTGCCATTAAATTAACATCCTCTTGACTGTCTCAAAATTATTTATCGGCTGACAAGAAGGCAACTATTATTGTGCCTTAAAATCCTTGTACCTACAATTTCCTTTCCAGATGAACTGGCTTAGCAGAGAGGGGTGGAAAAGTCTGCCGCCTCCCTCCTGCCCCCATCTCCTGGGAGGGGACGCCCCCACCCCAGCCGGTCAGATCACGGGGCTGCCGCGGTGTCCGGTCCCCGCGCTCAGCAGGGCGGGCCCTGGGCGCGGGCGGGCACGGAGGGCCACCTCCACCCCTCGGGGACGCGCCTCCGCCTCCTCGGGAGTCACCACACACACTTCTCGCAGAGCTGACCCGGAGGGCTGGGGCACAGCCGGCTCTGCCCGCCCCACAGGGTGTCCGTGCGGACGCGCAAGCGCCACGGCCGGCGCGCACCTGACGGGCTCCGCGGCTGAGGGCTGGTCCTGTGCGCGGCACTTCCTGTCCCATCAGAGGGACACTCTGCCACCTCATTAAGTAGCTGCTCTTCCAGCACCTTCCATGCCCAGGCGCCGCCAGGCCTGCCGGAAGGCAGTGGGCGGGACCCTCTCTGCGGGCGCGCGCGGGCCACCGTGAGGGGCTTCCCCACGGCTGGTTGTAAAAGGAGCCAAACCAACCACACAAGCGCAGGACAAAGTGATGCGGCACTTAGGAGGAAGGAGAGAAAGACTTCTTCCTAGAATGGCAGAGCCTTGATGAGGAAAGGGGGCAGAAAAATTCTGTAAAGTCTCAAATATGCCTCTGTGGGTCCAAGTGTCTATTGTGTCATAGGATATTTGAAAATCTCGAAAATCACTGTGCTCTGCCTCACATTTAGTGGCTGTTCACATGCCGTTCCCGCAGAATGGTTAACGGGGACGTGTGGTCGCGGGGCAGGCCCGGGAGGCCCGGGAGGCCCTGGAGGCCCGGGAGGCCCGGGAGGCCCGGGAGGCCCTGGAGGCCCTGGAGGCCCTGGAGGCCCTGGAGGCCCGGGAGGCCCGGGAGGCCCAGGCAGCCGCATCGGGCTCGGCCACGTGACGGCTGGGGCAGGGCTTGTTGCCGTCAGCCCCTCCCAGCCCAGCGACTCAAACACAAGTGCTGCAGACACTCATTGTCGCCTTTTCCCCCTCGGGCTGTCACTGACCCTGACTCACTGACAGCCAAGCCCCCCCACCCCCGCCTGTGCCAGGCAGTGCCCCCCACGCACTTGGGGCTCCCCGCCCCAAAGAACCTTCTGTGCAGCCACCGAGGCACAGCAGGTACACGAAATCAGTCTCCCTCCCCACAGCCTCTGCCATCAGGAAGCCTGAGCAAGCTAGTTAAGGAATCTGCTTAGAAACGAAGGTTCTTCCCCAAAGCATAACACGGGCATCACAAATGACAAGTGTAACAAACGAGTTGAATGTCTCTGGGTCATTTTTAAAATGTGTGGGAAAAAAAAGAAAGAAAAACTTTTGCTTCTGGACCAGGTGTGGCGGCTCACACCTATAATCCCAGCACTTTGGGAGGCCAAGGCAGGAGGACTGCCTAGGGCCAGGACCAGCCTGGGCAACGCGGCAAGACCCTATCTCTACAAAATATTTTTTAAAAATAAAATTAGCCAGGCTTGAGGGCACGCACATGCCTGTAGCCCCAGCTACTGGGGAGGCTGAGGCAGGAGGATTGCCTGAGCCCAGGAGTTGGAAGTTGCAGTGAGCTACAATGATGCCACTGCACTCCAGCCTGGGCAACAGAGGGAGATCTTGTCTCTTAAAATAATAATAATAACAAAACAAAAAAATTTGCTTCCTTCAGGCCATCAATCGAGAAATTATAGAATTAGGATTCCTTTTGGTTAAAATGGACCTAGAAGGATTTAGTTGACCTCTTCCCAAACCAGGAAGGTCCCTCCACTGTAACGTCCTGTCAGACAGGCATGAAGTTCCTATAGAAATATCTCCATCAACAGAGAGCTTCCTTCAAGCTGGGCAGCCTACTCATTAGATAGGTGTTTAAAAAATTCTCCTTATGCTGGATTCAAATCTGTTTTATCATGTCCTCAACTCACTGGCCCTAGGACCAATTTGCCTAAGAAAGTAGATCAATATGAATTTAAATAGGGTTTCTTTGTAAGTATAAATCCAATCATTAGGCAAAGCAACTTGAAGAAGAAAAAAAATAAATTGATACTTGGAGAATGGAAGAGCAGGAATTAAACCCAAAAACAAAATGTTGTGAACGGATTTCAGAAAGGCAATCTTTGGGATCACAATAGGTAGCTAAGGGTGAGTCTGAACTTTTGATTGAGAGTTTTGGGAAGCAGAGGAGCTTAGTGTATGCAGGTAAGGGATTCTGGCTGGGAGAGGACGAGCAGCTGCAGGACCGGGTGGTCGGCAGAGGGGAGTGCTCTGGGACAAAGAAGGACTGGTCTTGTCCAGTTGAGACCATCACTTATCCCTGGACTTAAATGAGCTGGGCCTGGGGGAAGGGGTGAGGGTGGCTGGTTATTAAGTTTTACTCACCTTCTGTGTGATTACAATGAGTCCCTACACTTTAGCTGTCTTTCTATAGCTTATGTCTGGGAAATGCTCACACTCTATAAATGTGAGGATGTCACACACAACAAGCAGAGAAACCAGGCCCAGGAATGCAGTGTAAGAAAGGGAGTCAACTGCTAGAACAGGTAACATCTTCATCCTCAGGTACACACCTACCTGAAAAACCTTATTTAAGAAGAATATGTTAAGTTTCTGTTAAACAAAAAATCCATCTTACCTGTAACTAAATCAGAATAGTACCTTTTTTGTTTTTAGAATAAGTATCTAAAACTCTTGGGTTTTTGTTCGTTTGCTGCTATTGCAACTGACCTCCATGTGGTATTGCAAACACATTCTGAAATCATCAATATTTACCTTTTATTCTGTTAGTCGAAACTCAAAAGAGAATTCATCACGTCTTCATGGGAAACAAGCAATCTCCAGTGTAGATAGAATCTAGGGGAAAAAGGGTTTTTTTAAAGTTATAGGATGTAACTTCCAAAGCTGAGTGATATATATATGTATACATTTGTGAGATGGAATGAATTAGTTTATATGTAACCTGTGAAAATACTGGACTACCTTCTACTTTATCAATATTCCTCATTCCCATATGACCTAGAAGAGTAGAATTTGTAATCAACACAGTTTCTATAATTCTCCAGGTTTTTGTTAACTTGGTTATTTATTTTTTACTTTTTAGGAGACGGGGTCTGGCTCTGTCACCCAGGCTGAGTGCAATGGTGGGATCACTGCAGCCGTGAACTCCTGGCCCCTGTGCCTGCTTCTACCTGATCATTTAAATTATAATCAAAATTGCTTTAACTGAATCCACTTTAGCCCAGCCTTGCCATTACTTGCTGCAAACAGCCAAATTACCCGCAGTTTCAGCAATGCACAGTTCCCTTTCTTACCCACTAACCCCTGGGTACTGCAGCCAGCCACGTGCACCAACAGTGCAAACAGTGCGCAGGCGTGTGCAGAGGCAGCAGCGACATCCACCACGCAAAGGAGATATCATCAAGTAAGAAGGGGAAAGTGACAATTACACTTCCTTTATCTGGGTAGGAGGTAGCAAAATTAATTATATTGGCTGAACAAACTACTTTTCCCCCAGGGTGCACTAAAAATTTCCAAGATCCTGAATAAAAATGAAAAGTGCTATAATTTTTAACAATGCCGCATTAACTAATTCAGTCTGTAGATGCTTTATGGCTGTGAGCCCAGCTAAGCCCCACTGTCTCCCCTCTGGGATGTGTGATGGCTTTGTCCTTCTGATGAGGCCCCTGCTCTGGCCCTGGCCGGTGCCACCTCAGAAGCCAAAGGTCACTCCCAGGTGATCAAATGCCAGGTGTTGCACAGCAGGGGCAGCCAAGCACCTGAAGATGCCATTCAGAACAACACCTGGATTTTTGCTCTGTTCCTGGCTCTGCCAGAATCTCTATTTGCCCTGCTTGGCAGCAGCAAAAGTGAACATTCTTGCAATATTCCTTTGTTCTTCCTCTTGCTTCACTTAGCGGGGTGCTTTGCCTTAGTTTTCTTCCTGTTTGTAGCAGTCACAAAAGGCATGTAAAAGCCGAAATGCACACAACTATGCTACATGTGCAAGACACTCTTTAAAAAACTGTCTGCCTACAAAGATGTCTAGTGTGACGTGGGCAAAAATCTCCAAAAGCTCTCAAGTATGGAGATGCTCAGTTATCCAGTGGTCAGGATATATTTAGTATGTTAAAACACATTTCCTCAATGGCCTATCAGCCATTAAAAAAGACAAATGTGTAACAGAGAAAGATATTCAGGTTAAAATATTACACAAACACTTTTGAGATCACACTAGTGAAAAAGAACAGAGTTTGAAATTGCATCAAAGTGCTGATTACAACTTTAACAAAAGCATCATTACATAAGGCTACATGAAGCTACTGAAATTATAAAACACAGATATATAGTCAAATAAATGAAAAGAGGGAGTTGGTCGATGTCTGCTAAATTCTCAGAATCTGGGAAAATAGAACAATATAGCTCCTGCTAGGCTTAAAAATATCTGACGCTTTAGAATCACAGAATATTATGACTAGAATGGACATTAGCTCAACCTTTCATTTCACAGATAAGTCAATTTATGCCAAAAGAACGTGAATGCTCTGGATCATCCAGCTACTCGTTGGCAGAACTGCAGTCTCCCCACGCAGGAATCTCTTTTCCATAGCGCACACCGCAGTATGTTCATACAAATAAATCAGGGGTCCATATTATCTGACCATTCATTATCCAAATCCCTCAGGGAAGCACACCTTTAAAACACTAAATTATCTCCTAATAACCAACCATTTTATTACTTGAGTCCCTATTCAAAACTCCATCCTTATTCAAAGTCAGTGTCTATGCATGATTCTGTTTGTGAGTGTCTTGTACCTTTCATAAAATCATGTACATCTACTGCAAAGCAAAATTGCAAATCTTGCCCCCAAATACAAAATTTTATAACATTAACCAAAATGACATTAGAGATTTTACCCAGTAACAGGTAAAATAATGGCAAGCGGGGACTGAGAGATTGGATTAGGAAACCAACATTTAAAAGAAATGTTAAAAGTTGATGACAAGATAGGGATTTCAAAAATGATTTTAGTATGAAAGAATCTAAAAGGAAATCAAAAGAAAATGACCAAGACCTGTAATATTTTTTAAACACTGGTTATCTTTATGATGTGATATAAATGTCAAATGTGGTATTAAAAGTACTACAATGTAGAATCATCTAATTTTGTCGAAAAAGTTACTCTTCCCAAACCAGTCAACACTTGATTTTTGTATTCTTCATTCTAAGAGCCAGCCATGGTCACAATTCCCTAAATTTTGCTAAATATAATCTAAAATAAACTCATTTTCATAATTTTTACTTAATTTTTTCAAGATAAAGTTCCAAAGGTTTTTTTTTTTTTTACTATTATATTAATATTATGCAATTTTGGTCCCCATTTAGGTGGATTTAATTTAAATGGCCTTTTTCTGGTTCTAATTATCCTCAGATAATAAGGACCTGCTGTAGAATCTTCAGAAATAATTTTTTAAAGCATAAATCAGTAATATGGGGGTATTTATATCATTTTGAGCCAAGCATACATTTTAGAAACAGGAACTTCAGATCCAGAATATGCAATACCAAGGGACACCACATCTGTATTTTGTCCCTCTGCTATCAAAAATAATGCATTTTATATTTTAGTTTATACAAAATAAAAACAAAGGTTACAAAATCACAAATGCCTGTATTTGTCTCAATCCTTTTTAAAAATGTAAAAGTATAATAATGCATTTATCGCCCTGAATTACACAATTAAGTTTCCAGGTTTAACATCGTATTTTACATGAACCATGGGAAAACCTTCCCATGGTCGTTAATATTGCTGATTTGCATATTGTGATTAGTTCCATCATGTGATTATCTGTCATTCTGTACTTCACCTGAGAACAATGCAGTTGGCTGAGTTTTCCTATGTTCAAAATGTTTATTATAGGAAAATAGTTAATATCCAGGGCTGTCTCACGTCCATTTAGATAATGAAAGCTATGCTAGTATCATAAAAATATGAGGCTTCATTTTAGAAGCATCAATTATTCAGTGGAACATTTTCTTCTAAATGAGTAAGAAGAGTAAAAGAATATTTTTTTCCATTAAATAAAACTGCAATGTTCTAGAGTAAAAAGGTATTTTTTCTTTTACTTTTCAATCTGTAACAGAGTTAGGAGTCTAAATGACCAATGATGAACCATTTAAAGTATGTGAGCTAATAAATAACTTTTAGAGGTTCATTTATTGGAGACTTTCCAGTTTCTGTGCCCAAAATAATAAATAATGTATGATTCAGTGTGTTTACTAATCCTGTCTCCAAGGTCAAGACCAAGATTACTGACTCACTCTTTCTGCCAAATTTGCTTATCTCTCAAATAAGTGTAAATTTATGGCTCTGGATCATGACATGACTAATAGTTCCTTCCAGATTTCCAGGACGACAAAGCCCCAGCTAGCCCTGGTCACCAGAGGCTGAACACCAAAGATTATGGAATACTTGCTACAGCCTACTGTAGGTAGACACTTGAATTACCTCACCACTGTTGTCTAAAACAAGAAGAAAAATAAGTTCAGAATTACCCTTTCAAATATTCGAGACTCAGGCTATGTAGAACAGAGGAGCTGCTCTGCCCTGGTCCCCGTCCCGGAGTGAAATTCGCAAGCATCGTGATGGCCAGTAACCAGCTGGAGACACGAGGACGGCTCCTGCCCACCTCAGTGAAGAACCTCAGCTCTTTTAGAAATAGGAGCTTTCCATGCCAGGAAACGTCATCAAACCGTAGGAAACAAAGAATCATGAATTCGACTCTATATTTTTGGCAAACTGACACAACATTATAAGTGTCTTTAAAAGTAAATGCATCACTAGACCTGCTATCAACCATAAGAGATGACGTGATTATCATATAAAGCAGAGAACATTCCACCCAGATATGAGCAGGTAGGCTCAGGAATCCAAGAGATTCAGCCACTTCCTAATTCCAGGGAGTTTTGTAACCAAAAATCCCTTTCCCCTTCTGTAAAAGGGGTATAGGAACAAACTCATACGATTCTAAAAAGCCTTACATGAGATAATCGGTGTCAAGCATGCAGCACAGTGCCTAACATTCACAAGATGTTCAGGTTTCTATTATCATCATTTTTCCTATATCACACAGAATAGGATAATTTTCTACTTTTTCTGAACCTTAAAGGGGCTACTTTAGATGTTTGCTCTAATTAGAGCTGATCCTGTCCTCCCAAAACTATGACTAGGACTTTATTTGTATTTCTATGAAAATACAGAAAAATAATACTTCAGAATGCAGCATTCCAAAACTCTCTTTCCTAACAACTACTCCAGAATAGATATGGCCCCTATGGTTTTTGTTTAATGGTCACTAACACCCATGTAGCCCTTAGGAAGTGCTCTGCACGTTAAGTGTTGTCTACTCCGTAACTCCTTTAATCCCCATCATACTCCTGTAAGGTGAGAACTGTCCTTGTTCCCATTTTCCAGATCAGGAAACTGAGACACGGAACAGTTCAGCAACTTGTCCAGGTGTCAGAGCCAAGTTAGGATTCCAACCCGGCAGGGCGGCCCCAGAGTCCGTATTCTCATGCAGGACACCAAAGGACCTCTGCTCTGTGTATCTATTTGGGTGCTGGGAGAGCCAAGGAAAGGCAGGCAGGGAAGAGGAAGGAGATTCTCTCCCTATCCCTCAATGTGCACATGCACACACAGCAAAGATTTCAGCTGGGAAGACATCACTAAACACATTCCTATTGGCTGCTTCTTCAAATAAAAATTTTAAGTTTTTTCTGAAAGGGCAGCATCTTCCTACAGAAACCTGGAGAAGCAGGAGAGAGGGGAGGTCTGAGCACCCACCAGAACGCGCGTCATGCAGGGACTTGGAAGGGCGAGGCTGGCAGGGCTGTCCCTGGAGGGCAGGGCAGAGGCCGGGCCTCCGCCCTCAGGGCCCAGCTGCTGTGCCCACCACAAGTGCACAGACGCCAGACACGCTCGAAGCCAGCATCCACCCTTCCCTGGACACCGTCCCCAAAGCACTCTTCCTGAATACTGATGCCTTCTTCAAAGTGAGAAAAGCCAGGGTCCCAGTAGCTGTTCCTAAGTGTGGAAATACATGTGCTTGGCCTATAAAAGTTCATTAACAACATGAACCAAATCTTCATTCATCCCTAAATCATTTTCCCCATTTTAGGCGTTTTGCCCTAAGCCACACAGTAACTGAGCTGGATGGATGGAGAGAGAGCCAGAGAGAGGTAAAACTGGAATTCCAGCTTCCTAGGTCTGTGCTGGGCGGAGTCCAGTGAGGCCCTGCGGGCCCAGCATGGCCCTGCACCACCCGGACAGGCCGCCCCAGAGCCCGCAGCACTGGCAGAGATAGCAACAAAGAGAGGAATAAAACATTAATATGCTGTTGTTAGCACAGTAGTATCAGCAGGATTTCCCAAAATACAATTTGATGCTCTCTTAATATGACCAAAGGGGCTAAGGAAAACTGAAGAAGAGTTTGGAATGTGGGGGGCACCAGATGAGAGGCTTCTGCGCTGAGACCATCTGGACTAGACGGCCACAGAGACAGGAGCGACAGGGGCCAGGTGTTTCCCAGCTGCAGATTCCCAAGACAACCGGCCGAAGTGGGAGGCTGCGCTTCTCCCCGTGCCCCACACGGTGCAAGCTGCGTCTAACCGCAGAGAGTGGGGAACTCTAGTCAATTGGGGCTCTGGGGGTTTAGAGCTGAGGTCCCCAACATTTTTGGCGTCAGGGACTGGCTTTACGGAAGACTATTTTTCCAGGGACAGGGAGACAGGGCGCGGGCAGCGCTGTGAATAGACGAAGCTTTGCCGGCTCACCCGCCGCTCACCCCCTGCGGCGCTGTCCTGTGGGTGCTGGGGGGGCAGCTCCTGCCGGAGGTCGGGAGAGGCCCCGCGTCCGCCGCAAGACAGACAGACCCGAGCACAGACCTGCGCCAGGAGGGCTTCAGCAGCCAGAAACCGCAGCGAACCCCAAAGCACTCGCTGCTTATTTAAAAGACTAATTGGTAGTTTTGGGGGCTGACTGACTTCGATGTCTCCTGTGAGCAGACCCTGCCGCATGAACCTTCTCACTCCAAAAAAAAAAAAAAAAAAGACAAATTTTGAGGGAAAATAAATTGCATTTTTCATTTTTCGTATCTAAAAAGAAGTCTAGGTACTAGATATAGACAATGAGAAAACCACTCATACAAACTCAAAGCTGTTTGGGGATCTAGACAGAAAAGCCACGCGCAGGGGCGGCGCGCGGTGAAGCAGGGCGGCGAGCGCGCACCTGTCCCGGCCGCCGGCGGCCGCGCAGCGCCCTCCTCGGATGGCACCGCAAACCGCGCCTCCCAGCGGCTGGGCGACAGGCTGGATCACAGCCAGTAGTGGAATAAAAGGACGGATTTTAACAACTGAACGACTGCGGTGCCGTCGCTTTATTTTTAACGACAGCTCAGGACACGTGAGGCCGACCTTGCTGGCAAAGGCTTCCCAGCAAGACCCGCCGAGCCCGCCGGAGGGGAGCCGGCCGGACGGGCACGTGTCCGCGCAGCGCTGCGGAAGGCCGGCCGGTCCGGGCTGGGCACTGCAGACCAGGGGTTCCAAACCTCCTCGGGACATTGACGGCTGGTGACAACGGCTGTGAAGGAAACCAAACAGACTGAGCAGTGGTTTGGATTCCAAACCCTCTCTTTCGACACATTTGTAAGGGACTGGAACGTGACTTTAAACGCTTGCTCTACGTCAACGGGCCCTCCATTGCCAGGGAAAGGAGGTTCCAGACTCAGGACAGAATCGCTATTTTTCTTCTGAATGTAAAAATTTGATACAATACAGAGTAAAAACGTAGATGAAGTAAATGATTTCACCTAAAGAGGGGCCGAAAACGTAGGCATCTGTAGCAGACGCTGGGCCAAGGCCGCACGGCCGGCGGGACACACATTGCGCCGCACTGCGGGCGCCGCGCGGACACTGCGGGCGCCGTGGTGTGGACACTGCGGGCGCCGCGCGGACACGGCCGGCACAGTGCAGACACTGCGGGCGCCGT
Source organism: Mirza zaza (assembly GCA_008750895.1). Taxonomy (NCBI): domain Eukaryota; kingdom Metazoa; phylum Chordata; class Mammalia; order Primates; family Cheirogaleidae; genus Mirza; species Mirza zaza. The sequence continues at coordinate 26,691 of VSMD01055825.1, forward strand.
GGTGTGGACACTGCGGGCGCCGCGCGGACACGGCCGGCACAGTGCAGACACTGCGGGCGCCGTGGTGTGGACACTGCGGTCACGGTGCGGACACTGCGGGCACCGTGCGGACACTGCGGGCACCGTGGTGCGAACACGGCGGTCACGGTGCGGACACTGCGGGCGCCGTGGTGCGGACATGGCGGTCACGGTGCGGACACTGCGGGCGCCGTGGTGCGGACATGGGGGTCACGGTGCAGACACGGCGGGCGCCGCGCGGACACGGCGGGCACGGTGCGGACACTGCGGGCGCCGTGGTGCGGACACGGCGGTCACGGTGCGGACACGGCGGTCACGGTGCGGACACGGCGGCGCTTGAGAACTGGGCGAGGAAGGTGCCGTGGGACCGCTGGGCCCCTGACCGCTGCGCGCCGCGGCAATGCGGGGAAGGCTGTCGTTGGCCATGCTCTCCCCGCCAGCCTGGTGAGTGCTTCCCGCAGGCGCTCTGGCCGACCAGGTGACCTGAAGAACACTCTCTCACCAAAAAGGTGCACTTACAAAATCGATTCGCCCACAGGAGCCTGAAAATGTCACAGGTAGAAATCTGGGTGTCCCCCTAAGTGAATCCGCTCCCTTAGCTTATAAAGCGGTGAAGACATTCTTCACGTGAGCAAGGACTGGGCATTTGTCCCTCGAGGCCCTGCCCCTCACCTGCAAGCACAAGTTCATTCTTCTCGGCTATTCGGGTACTTAAAAAAAAAGTTTGAGAAGCATTGCCCCATAGCCCATAACTGGCCTGATTATTATCCGAGGGAGGAAGGAGATAAGGGGCCGACATGGGTGGCCTGCCCCCCACACACCCCAGCCCCGCAGGGTTGCAGTGCGCATGCGCAGGGACCACGCTGCCTCCAACAGTGGTCAGTGGTTTCTGTCTGCCTCATACTCCGCTTTTCATTTGGAATTCTTCCTCCCCTTGCCACGTTCCATCCAGCCCTCACTGCACGGATGGGCCCTGCATGGTACCCACTCCTCTGCCAGGGCAGTGGGGACAGGCCCCAGCCAAAGAGATCCCTTCCAAAAGACTCCACTTAGTGGCACTAGAAGAAAGAGGGCCTCTCGCCTTCCCTTTGGGATGGAGCCCTGGAGCCACAGCAGCCAGCTCTCCAGCCCATCCGACACGAGAGAATGGGGCCAAGGCCCCAAGGACGTTGGAGCTTCATCTACAGCCAGCTTTATCCTTGGATTTTCTTGCTATGTAAGCCAACAAACTCCATATTTTGCTTAAGCTAGTTGGGCAGGGGAAAGAGATGTATAACACCCAAGTTTCCTCAAGAAACTAAATGCTTTTTTAAAAAAATAGGGAAATAAAAAATTTGTATCCGATACCATTTCCTATTAAGACAAGAGTCCTCATTTTTATAAGAAATAACTCATCACAAATACACTCACAAAATAGTTACGTATGTGTTGCAGAAAATCATTCCAACTTGATACTTGAAATCTTATAAGTAAATGTTTTAATTATAAGGCTACAAGTTATCTTTTGTGGCTGGCCTTCCAATAAATTTGGAAGATCAAATAAAATATTTTTAATGAATTATCTCATGTCAGACAGGATATGATCACAGATTTAAAAATATCAAGAGTCTTAAAAGTGTGTCACAATGCACTGCCCCATGATAAAACCTCATAAAGGACAGAGTAGTGCCACTTTTTAAACAAATATTCCATCATGACTAAAAAACTAATGAAAGCGAAAAAGAAAACCCACACCCAGCAGTATGACTGGAAGTGGTCCTGCAGCATTTACTGTCCCATCAGATCCAAGCTCAAACCCTGAGCGCGACCTCCAGCTGGTGTCTGTGTGCGAGGACAGCCCTGCGCTGTAGGCTGCTTCGCACACGCTCAGACACCCTGCGACACAGTGGGCCAGCGGCTGAAATCAGGACTTTAGCTCAGACCACACGTTCCGGAGGCTTCTCAGACTGCAGTGAGAATTAGCAATAAAGTTATTCCCTTTCATAAGAAAGGCAAGGTTCTGTGTGCTTGGGCAAACTTGACAGCCATCCGTTCAAAACCTATGCTGGAGACACTGACAATGAGTCCCTAAACAGACAGCTCGTAGACCTTTGACCTTGGATGGCTTGGAAGCATGTCTGGACTGATCTGCTCACCAGGCGGGAGCTGTCCTCCGAGCTGGCTGCTCCTGGAGCACACCCCACACCGCTCACCCCTGACACCTCGATTCCTTGTGTGCCTGCCTCCCACGGCCAACGCCAGACTCGGGGAATAGGAACAGGGGTCTTACTGGTTTCGGGACTTGGCGCAGATTCTAACAGAACATGATAGGCTGCCTCATAAATAAACATTCGCTAAACAGAGAAGAACCTTCCCTGGATCTTAGGATCTCAATCGAGAACAGTTCAGAACTGCGAAGAGCCCAGTGCAGGCGAAGGTGCAATGCGAAGGACTGTGTAGGCACCTATTTTTAATACAGAAGAAAGAGGAAGCTTGATTTTTGTATAATAAAAACAGAACTAAAAAAGTTCTAACTGAGATAGATTCGGGGTTATTCCTCCATTTTTATGGTTTTTATTGGCATTTTAAAATATCTCTGGGCTAAGTTGTTTGAGGTCACCATGGGGCAGATAGCAGAGGCTGAGCACTGGTGCACGTCCCCTCCCGGCTGGCCCTGCTACTAAGGGACCATCAGGCCTTTTGCCATCTCTGCCATCCCGTGCCAGAAACCTCACTCTCGACATCACATCTTCCACCCCGAGGAGCTCCACCTGCACACTCAGGCTCCGTGCTCTGGTGACAAGTGAAGCCGAGAGGGAGGAAGGTGGGACACGGGCCTCTGTCGGCCAGTGCTCCCAACGCTGCAGCAGCCTCCAGGGCTGGGCTCCCAACAAAGGGCCGGCGTGGCAGTGGACACGTGGGACCAGCAGGTGACCTCTGCTGAGGGGGCCACACACCAGCGGCCTCGCAGGGCCAGAAGGAAGCATCATCCGTCCACAGGGAAGCACAGGACTCGCCTGTGGGGAGGGCACCTGCAGTGTGGTGTCCCAATCCCGGCTGGGACTCCACGGTGGCCCTGAGAAACCAGCCCGGAAGGTGCAGCAAGGGCAAAGTTCTCTCCGCTGTGGTACCTGCCAGGCGAGTTTAACATCCAAGTTCACTGGCACTCTCTGCTCCCTGAGGCGGGCCCCTGCCTCGCGGCCTCAGTCTGCAGCCACTCTCCTCTCAGCCAGATCCGTGTTCTCCTGCTAAGCTTTCCAAGTCTGTAGCACTCCCTCGGCTTCCTAAACCCTTAGCATTTCCCGTGTGTGTGTGTGTGTGTGTGTGTGTGTGTGTGTGTGTGTGTGTGTGTTCACCCAGTAACTGAGCGGGCACCGAACTGTGACATCAAATGGGTTGCTCTACAATCCTTTTGAAATGTCCACATCACACCTCTCTCACCAGCAGGAATTACTTTTACTTTCTCATGCTTTCATTTTTTTCTTTTTACTCTCTCAAAGCATCTAACACAGGTCCCCATGCAAAGTAGGTCTTCAATGTCTGTTCACCAAATTCCATTTAAAGTTTAATTTCTCGGGTTATTGATCATTTTCCCCAAATTGTTCACTTCATTCACAACCAAGATAATCACTGACCGGTGAAACTGACGTCCGCACGTAACCCTGTACTGGCCATTCGGGTGCCTGTTCGATTTCACTGCCCCTTGGATTCTTCCCTCCATCCCTGAAGATAAGCCAGAGTGACTTAAGACCCACCCTTGGAAACCAAAAGACATGCACAGATACCACTCCAGAGTTCTGAGGAGTGGAGCAAGGGTAGACTACTTTAACTTTTAATACTAATACATTTAAAGGGACAATCTAAAAAATGACCCCTCACTTATGCACTAGATTGAGATGCTTGCAATGAATCTGTTTAAACCATGTAAGTTTGGTGCTAGTTTTTAAAGTAAAAACCTTTTGAAGTGTAAATAGACTTAAGAATGAAAGCTTCACAATTATATTTTTGAATATGTATAATATAATAAACCTTGAAGTATCAGAAGTTCTTTATATCTGGATATCAGTAATTAAAGGAAAGACTTAGGGGACCATTTTCTCCTTCAATTTGCAACTTTCCCAAAGAGACTTTCAGTACAGTCAATGTTAACATAGGCTGCATAAATATTCATGGTCAAAAGGAAAAAGATATGTGTGGTTGGCTGAATAATAGACCCCAAAAAGATATCCATATTCTGATCCCTGGAACCTGTGGATGATATCACAGACTGTGCAGATGTGAAAAAGCTGAGGATTTTGAGATAAGGAAATTTTCCTGAATTATCTGGATGGGCTCCTTGTAGTCACCAGTGTCCTTACAGAAAAAAGGCAGAGGGAGATAGCTACAGACTCTCCTCACTCTTCTATAGGTTTAAACATTTTCAAAATTTAAAAAGTGGCAAGAAAAATTCCAACAAAAGAAAAATTTAAACGTCTCCAAATCTCATGCGATTAATTTTGCATTTAAACTAAATTTCTGCTAATTCCTACAACTGCTTGTTTGAAGATATGTGTGGTAGTAATGGTAATAGTGGCAGCAATAGCAGTAGCAATAAAATTACCAAAGAAATAGTACTTCACAGATCAGAAATTCCTTTTAAATAATAACTAAATGGATTATAATCAGTTTAAAATAACGTGGCATGTTTACAGAGATCATAGTAGCTAAAGCTATCTTTAAAGCAATGAGTATATGCCAGGCACTGTGTTTAGTACTTTCATAAACTATTTCACTTATTCTCATAACCCTTATGACATAGGTCACTATTATCATTCCCATTTTATAGATGAGAAAATGAAGGCTTAAAATAATCACACAGCTAGGAAATATCAGAGCTGCAATTTAAATTCAGGTAGTCTAGCCTACTAAAATGATGGAAAAAATAACTTTAGAAAAATGTGTAAATGTACACTAGTGAAGTGAAAAACGAGTTACCAGAAAACAAAAGATTTGACACGTTACTGGAAGATGAATATAACCACAAAACATGCAACTATAAAAGAAAAATAGTGCAGAAAGCTATGAAAAATATACAATGTGAAAACAAAAAATAGCTAATATAATTTTTTAAAAGATGATTACCCAATAAAACCTTCAGTAGAAGAGTAAAAAGTTAAAGAAGTCTCTCAGAACACAGAGCAAAAGAATAATGACATGAAAAATCAAAGAAAAGATAAAAGGCTAGAGGCAAATCCAGGAAGACTAACATTTAATTAACAAAAGTTCTAAAAACCATAGAAAAGTGGGGAAAAATAGGAGGAAATTGTCAAAGAAATAATACAGGTTGAGTATCCCTTACTGGAAATGCTTGGGATGAGAAGTATTTCAAATTTCAGATTTTTTCAGATTTTGGAATAACTGCATCATACTTACTGGTTGAGCATCCCTGATCTGAAAATCCAAAATCAAAAACCCTCCAGTGATAATTTCCTTTAAGCATCATGTCACTGTTCAAAAAGTTTCAGATCTTGGAGCATTTCTGATTTCAGATTAAGGATGCTCAATCTGTATCAATCTGTATGAGAAGACTTCCCTGCACTAGGAGATAAGTGATTTGTTAGACTTAAAGACCGTGCTGGGTACCAATGTGTTCCCGCTCAGCTGCACAGCCAGCTTCCTTTGCCTCCTCTGTGATGCTGGAGCTGGGCCTGGTAAATGTCTCTCCTTTGTCAGCTGACAAATGGTTCAGCTTTGTTGGTTGAGGGTGCCAGGGTGCTGCAGGGGCTGTGCAAAGGGATGGGCTTCTCTCCTACAGGGTATGCTCTCCCAGCCTTCTCCTGCGGCACTCGGCGGCATGTGGAATTCCCAGGGGCGTCCACCCCAGTGGGTTTTGACAGTACCTTTGTAGGTGGTTTCTAGCAAGCCTGGCAGGCACCCCAACAGGTGGCTTCACAGAAAAATTCAGCACAGCCAACCTGTGAGGTCTCCAGCCAGTTCCCCCGGCACCTACCATGTTTCCTCGAAAATAAGACCTACCCATAAAATAAGCCCTAGCAGGATTTCTAAGCATTTGGGCAATATAAGCCGTTCCCCGAAAATAAGACCCAGTGATGGGCGTGGCTACGCAGCGTATCTGCACAACCCATGCATTTCATCTCGGAGCCCTAAAGAACACGAGCAGCCCTTCCCATCTGCCCCACGAGAGCTCTATTGCTGGACAGGAGAGATTGGGGCCAATGGTTCTAAAGGAAATAGAGTCGCAAGAAATTCAGGATGGAATTTGGAGAGTGGTGATGATGTTCCAGAAGAAGACAACTTAACTATATTTGAATAAATGTAGATTGTTGTACCGTACTTAAAAAAAATAACACATCCCCTGAAAATAAGCCCTAGAGTGTCCTCTTGAGGAAAAATAAAGATAAGACCCTGTCTTATTTTCGGAGAAACATGGTAGTAGGCTTCTCAGCAAGTCCTGCAGGCACCCAGCAGGTGGATGGCTTCCTAGTGGCTTCCTCAGCAGCTTATCAGGTGGGACCCTATATGGGCTGCAGGCAGCACCTGGCCCTGTGCTGCCACAGTGGGCTGCAGAGCCATGGCTCTCTCCAAGGAAATCTGAATTTCAGCTTTGGGGGCAGCTGCTTACAAATTTCATTCTTTCTCAGACCCAGAGGAAGGAGGTGCTCACGGCATGTGCCGCTCGTCTATTCTTTAGTTTTCTTTTCCTCTTAATAATTAATACCCTGCTAACCTCTTAGTGGTTAATCCCCTGCTACCAATTAATAATTCTTTAAGCTTTCCCTGTTCAATATTTTGTGTGCTTTTTGTCTCCTGAATAGACCCTGACTGATATACCCACTAACTTCCAAACTCAATAAATAGAAAAGACTCATACGCAGACACTCCGCTGTCAAATAACTGTATAACTATATTAAAAAATATTGCTGAATACCAAGGAATAAGAGAAAGGGAGAAACTCTAGGAGCTTCCAAAAAGAAAAGAAGAGTCAACTAAAAAGATTTTTAAAAAAAATCTGACCATCTTGTGTTTTCTCAAATCAGCAACAATAGAGCAAGATTTCTGAAGTTTAAGAAAAAAAATAATTTCACACCTATAAATCCAAACCAGTCACAGTACCCAGAGAAATATGCAAAGTAAGACTCACAAAATTTACCTCAATCTAAGGAAGTCATGTGAGACTATATTTCACCAAAATGAGTATAAAACACAAAAAAGGAGAAATGTAGCATACAAGACACAGTAGCACAAAGCCTAGAATTCAAGGAAAATTAACAGCAGCAGGCCTAGGAAGCGATGAGTACATCAACAAGTGGGCTCCACAAAGAACATCTTGAAGAAGAAAGGCTTTATTCCCAGCAACAGACAAATGAGTTATAAACTGGAGGACATTAGGGGTAGTGGAAAGGAGGCACAATTCTTCCCTCAACAAGGCAAGGAAAAAATAAAGTCAGAGCAATAAAAAACTCAAGGGAAAACAAATTCCACCAACAAAGTACAAGAAAGACATGGTCCAAATGTGCCATGATTTTGAGCAGCTGGTGAAATTAACAGGATAAACCCACTTGAAAAAGACATTAGGAACTGTCTCCTTTGAGGAATGCTGTAGTTGTAGATTATAGACGGGAAGTATAATCACAGCCTGCTACTGGGCCCTGCTACAGACAACATTTACATTAACACTGTTCATTGGCTTACGACCTTTAGACTCAACTGATGGACAAAGCAAATAAAATATTTCCAGATGGAGAAGGCTAACACTGTCAGACTCAACACTGTGAAAGTAACAGCATAGCCGAGGTTTTGGACAAAAGGAGAAGAGTGGCAGACAGAAGGCCGGTGGTATCCTCCCCTTGAAAAATGTGGCACTTGAGATAAAAGGTAGGAAGTCAATGGAACAAGACAGAGGTTTATAAATGTTAAAATGGCAAAGGTAATCAACAGAAGAATTCATACAGTGATAAAACTAAGTTGCTGTGCATGTCTCTGTGCATGTGAACTTCATCTATCGTAGCAAAGCCAGTAGATAAAACAAATACATCAAAAAGATGCTCCTCAACTTTCTTTTATCTCCCAAACACGTGCTCTGTGCTTTGTATGTTGCTGTATGTTCAGATAGAGCTTAATCAATAGCTATTCATTACTTACAAAGTACAAAGTATGCTTGGTAACACTAGATATAGTATGCTCTAGAATCCTAAAGAGAGATGAGAAAAATAGTACTTTGCGCTCTTTTTGATGTATTTGTCCAATCACTGAGGCATGGTCATGAGTTCTTCAGAGACCACTTAACTATACGAGATTTCTTTTGCCACCCTCCTGAAATTCCTGAGTGCTATAGGAACAGACAAGCAGCTGCCGGGAAGGAAAGTGAGAAATGATTTAGGTATTGATAGGACGTCCCTGGGTTTAAAGGCAAATAGCTCCTGGCCTGTGTGTCCAGTACAAGAACCAAGGGCCATCCGTGACTACTTAAATTGGCAAGTGCAACTGAGAAACTGAAAGTTGACTTTTAATTAATTTTAATTGATTTTATTTAAATTTAAAAACTAGGCCAGGCACAGTGGCTCACGCCTGTAATCCTAGCACTCTGGGAGGCTGAGGCAGTAGGATTGCTTGAGATCAGGAGTTCAAGAACAGCCTGAGCAAAAGCAAGATTCCATCTGTACAAAAAATAAAAAAAACTAGTGCATGCCTGCAATCCTAGCTACATGGGAGGCTGAAACAGGAGGATCTTTTAAGCCCAGGAGTTTGAGGTTGCAGTGAGCTGTGATGATGCCCCTGTACTTTAGCCTGGTCAACAGAGTGAGACCCTGTCTCAAAATAAATAAATAAATTTAAAAATGTAAGCAGTATAAATATTTTCCATTAAAAAGAAATGCATTGCTTAGGTAGAATTGTATTTCACTTTAAATATTATATTATTTAAAATGTTATTGGTGCATTGCAGTGCATGTGTCTACACATGAATCCATCACTGAACTATTTGGAATCAACAGTGATTCAGTTTAAACAACTTTTCTTCTTCACACTGATGTAATACTGTGATGTGTTCACTTGAATATTTTACACAGACAGCACAAGTTACAGTGATGATTATGTAAATCAAAATTGGTATTTAAATCAAAATACTTGTTTTAATTAAGATATAATTGAAGCACTTCTCTAGTTTATAAAATAAATATGGCCAAACGTTCAAATTTAAAACAAAGTCTTAGTACTGATGCAAAATCAAGTGGAGATACAGAAGCTAACACTACAATTAGTATTAGCTAATACTACAATTAGAACAGTAAAGGAAAAAAGAAATGGGAGGGGAAGGGAAGCAAAAAACATCATAATCAATGGCAGTTATAATTTGCTGTGGCAGAACAAAATGAGAAAGCTATTTGTTGTATCAGAAAAATCAAAGATAATAAGGAAGACAATATTAAGAGACAATTTCAGCAAAAACATAGTGAATTTGATGCTGTTTCCTCTCAAAAGTCAAAAAAAGGATCTATGGAAGTCATCCAAATCAGAATTAAATGGCCAACAAAAAATTTTTTTAATGATTTTTAACAACTCAGCTTGTAATTTTGGCCAGCTATAAAACATCTTGGATTCTTCAACCAGTTTATGGAACTGCTGAAAGAAACAGAAAACCATTTCTTCTTTGTCAACAATCCCTGGTTGAGTCACAGAAAAACTTTTACAAAGATTCACTGTACAGTTAACTTCAAATCAAGATTTTCTTTACACAAAAAGAATGTCTGTCAAATACTCAATGAAGACAAAAATAAGCAGTGTGATTTATCTTGTGCACAGATATCACACTACACATGAAAAAGCTAAATTTGAACCTCCAAGGAAATGAAAAGCTTATATGTGACCTAGCTAGACAGGCAGGAGAATTTATGTCAAAACTGATACTTTTCATAAGACAAGTAAAGATGATTTTATACACTTTTGCCACTTGAATCAATAGCCAGAAGATTTCATTGAAATCAAAAGCATTATATAAACTGCCTTCAGAATCTACAAGAAAACCTAAAGAATATTTTGTTGATATTGATAAACTTAGACTTGGTTTTGAGGTTTTACAATACTCCTTTGAATTTGATGTTAGTAATTATGAGTTGGCATAAAAGTTAGTGAATTTATGTAACTTGAACAGATGTAGTTTTGAAACTGATATTTTGTTTCAAAAAGTCAATTTAATTCTTCTAAAGAAGATGAACTGGTTTTGTCAATTTGGATGCAAATATGAAAGGAAAATGACCTTTTGTCACTTGATTCAGTTATTGGAAGACTTAAGTATATTTGGAACTGGGTTACACAAATCTACTTTTTCAATGATAAATTTTATGAAAGGTAAATACAGACAAAGTATTCAGATAAAAATGTAGTGTTTGAATTTAGAGCTGCTGTAACTACAACATACAGAACAAATTTTAAGACATACTACAAAAAAAGTTATAACATGTTGAAAGGATAACATCTAGGGTAGACTGGGTTAAAGAAAATATATTATTAATTTTATCTGTTTCTTTTTTTACTTTCTTCATGCAATTACTAGAAAATTTAAATTTACATATGTGGATCACATTATATGCCTATTGAATAGTTAGAGATCCTGGTAGTCATTTTCCAGAAGAACTGATATCATCTCAAAGTTACTTAGAAATGTAGATTCTCAGTCCCTAGCCAAAACCTACTGAATAGAGTCTGAATTTTAACAAAATTCCCAAGTTTGGCCAAGATGAAGAAATAGGAAACCCATTTGCCTGAGACAACCAAGGAGGAAGAGGAGGAGAGAAACCAGACAAAACATATGATATAATGGTTTTTCAGGACACAGGACATCAGAAAGTGAAGGAAGTGAGTTGATGCTTGCCCCAGCTCCCTGCCCAGCAGACTCCCTGATTTGAGGATACAGAGCGGAGAGTCTGGGGAGACACAGGCAGCTAGAATTTGTAGGACAGAGTAGTACCAAATAGGAGAGAACTGCATAGAGAGAGAACTCCAGAGATCTTAATTCTCAAGTACTCAGTGCCCATGTGTGAGCAAACTACCTGTAACTGGGGAAAAAACAACCAGAAATGATTAGAGATAACAGTGTCTTGTGCTGATGCAACACAGTGACTGTCCTCATCAGACAGACTAGAAAAACTCATAATCACAGGGCACTGGGCACTCACATGCTGCCCACACAGTAGGGAATAAGTAGCCCTAGACTGAGCACTGCTGCAGTCTCACCTAGCAAACCTTAAAAGTAAGATACAAAAGAATCAACTTTCTCCAAATAGTTTATCTAGATCCCAAAATAAACGTCAAGAATATTTCCAACACCCAGGAATATAACAGCACAATGTCTGGTATCCAATCAAAAGTTACCAGGCATACAAAGAAGCAGGAAAATACTGCCCACAGTGAGGTGAAATGTCAATCAACTGAAACTGTCCACGAGTTAAGACAGATAATAGAATTAGCATACAAGAACAGATACTCAAGATTTTAGGTAGAGATATAAATATATAAAAACACAAATCAAATTTCTCGAGATAAAATCTATAATGTGTGAGATGAAATAGACATGGGATAGGATTAATAGCAAGCATATGCTTCAGAAAAAAAGATTAGTGAACTTCAAGAAATAGCAACAGAAACATTCAAAGTGAAAACAGAAAAGAAAATTTTAAAAACGAACAGAACACGAATGAGCTGTGGAGACAACTTCAAGCAGTTTGGAGTCCTCACGAGGAAAGAGAGTATTATTTGAGGAAATAATGGCTGAAAATATTCCAAACCTAATAAAAATATAAACTCAAAGATCCAAGAAGCTCAACTAGCCCCAAAAACAAGAAATAGCATACATCAAGGCACAATGCAAATTGCTCAAAACCAATGATAAACAAGAAAATCTTAAAAACAATCAGAAAAAGGATATATCACATATAGAGAAACAAAGATGAAAGCAGATTTTATGTCAAAAACAATGCAAAGTGAAGCAACATCTTTCAAGAACTGAAAGGAAAAAATTGTCAATCTAGAAGACTACACCCAGCAAAAACATCTCTCAAAAATAAAGGTGTAGCTCCAGTTGCGCAATAGGTTAGTGCACGGTACTTATGAAATACAGGCAAAACAAGGACTATATCAGACACATAAAAGCGGAAAGAATTCATCACCAAAAGTCCTGCATAACAAGAAATGTTAAAGGCAGTCCTTTGAAGTAAAAAGAAATTGATATCAGGCAGAAACATGGATACACACAGAAAATATGGATATGCATGTGTATCCATATATGCACAGCGTGAAGAGCAGTGAAATGGCACCTGAGTGAATATGTAAGATTCTTCCCCTTATCATTTAAATCTCTTTAAGAGAGAAGTGACTTCTCAAACAAAAATAATAATAATTAGTGTGGAGTTTATCACATATATAAAAGTAAAATGTATAACAATAATTAATATAAAAGCCACAATAGAAATATCCTATTTTAAGGTTCTTAGACTAGCTGTGAAATGACATAACATCACTTAAAGGTAGACTGTGATAAGTTATAGATGTATACTTTGCATCTTAAAGCAACCACTAAAATAACTTTAAAAAAAGAGATATAGTTAATCAGCCAACAAAGGAGAGAAAACGAAATCATAAAAAAATACTCAAATAATCCAAAAGAAGGCAGAAAAAACAAGAAAAGGGAAAAAAGGACAGGAGAACTAGAAAACAAATAGCAAGACAATACATTTAAAATGATATCAATAGTAACTTGAAATATAAGTAGTTTAAATAAAACAATTATTAATAAAAGTCTGATTTTCATGCTGGGGAAAAAAGATCTGACTGTATACTACCTACAAGAAATGCACTTTATTTATTTATTTATTTTTTTAGAGACAGGGTCTCACTCTGTTACCCAGGCTGAAGTGCAGTGGCCCAATCAGAGTTCAATGCAGCCTCAAACTCTTGGGCTCAAGCAATCCTCCCACCTCAGCCTCCCAAGTAGCTGGGACTACAGGCATGTGCCACCATACCTTGCTAATTCTTCTTCTTATTATTATTTTTTACAGATGGGGGTCTCGCTATATTGCTTAGGCTGGTCTTGAACTCCTAGTCTCAAGCAATCTTCCTGCCTCAGCCTCCCAAAGTGTTGTAATTACAGGCATGAGCCACCATGTCTCAACGAAGAAATGCACTTTAATATAAAGACACAAATAGTTTACAAGTATGAAGAAAGATATACCATGCTAACTAACTAACATCAATCCAAAGAAAGCTGAAGTGGCTTTATTAATTTCAGATAAAGAATATTTTAGAGCAAAGAATATCATCTGGTATAAAGAAGATCATTTCATAATGATAAAGTGGCCACTTCAACAAAAGAACATAATAGTCCTAAACATTTATTCACCATAATAACTATGTTTTAAAATACATGAAGCAAAAACTGATAGAACTGCAAAAAGAAACAGATTCACAATCATAATCACATATTTCAGTGCTGCTCTCTCAATATTTAATAGATCAAGTAGACAATCAGTAAATATAGAAAAGATTTGATCAAGATCCGCGAGTGATTTGCATGCACATTAAACTTTGAGAAGCAATGCTCTCTATGCTATCAATAATGGGTAGATAGTCTATACCCAGGTTGACTTCTGGCAGATTTTCCTTTTGGCTTCTTACTGGTATCATCATAACTAGTGCTTTTTTGTCTGGCTTCCAGGCTAACCAGAAGTTAGAGGAGAAGGTATTTTCAGGAAAGTTAATCTGAAAATATATAAATCATAGAATTTGGAGAGGGTAGAGTTGAAAGAGACTGGATTTATTCATTTTATAGACCTGGAAATAACACCAGCCTTACCATTTAGATTTAAACTCCTTGAGGCTTAATCCATTTCTCTATGGGTCTACACTCAGGGCTATTGTGAAGTAAGGTGTAGACAGTGCCCAGGGTGCAGCATAACACATGTGCAGTGAACACTGGTTCCTTTCCTACATGCACAGACGCATCTGCGTGAACAGCCCTGGCATGGAGATGAACTCTCCAGCACATCTGTTTAAATAATTCCAGTGAAGATGAGGCGAGTCAGTACCTTCAACAGCAAAGCATGTCAACATCTCCATTTTGATCACTGAAAATCATGAGACATCATTCAACTGAGAGTCAACCAAGCCAATACTTTTCCTTTCAACTCTCAAGGAAGAGCTTTACTGTATTTATGGTGGTAACTTACACTCACCTAATAGCTGTTGCCTCCTAGCTCATAATGGATTAACAAAGAAAGGAAGACGTTGGACAGCTTTATAATAAAGCTTTAAATTGTGGTAAATATAATACCAGAAAAAGCCACAAATATTTCAAGTTTTTTTTTAAGCCAATTAGAAAATCTCTATCATTTGCTATTGGCCCACTCAAGCCCAAAACAGGACTTAGAGTCAGAAGACCTGGATTCCAGCCTGGATCCTGAACAGAACACTTCTCTTTGTGAGCCTTAATTTTCTTATCTATAAAAGAAGGATAAAGAGATTAGCCCTATTCATCTCATAGGGTGCAAAATGAATTAAAATGAGGTATATGTGACACCATACAGCATGCTTAAGTGTAAAATGTTATTATTTTTAATGACTATGGGCATCAGTTATTCCTACTAATATAGAAAATAAAGAGGAAATTGCAGAGCAACATATTGTTAAATTATCAAGCTATATTTTTTGCCTTTTAGATTTAAGCACGCATTATTACATCAGTGAGCATAAGTTTTTAAAATGCAAAAATTTCCTAAATTCCTACTGAAAAGTTTCTCTGTGAGTAATAAAGTGTAGCAACAAGAAAAAGTCTGAGTAACTCATCCAAGACCATCTCATAAAGCCCTAGAAGTTAAGAAATGTTGGCTTAACATTGACCAAACTTTCTGCCAAAAACCTAGCCAGAAGTTAAGAAAACAGAGACATTATATCTCCACAGAGTTGTTTAACTAAAATTGAAAGAAAACATGGATAATGATCATTTTCCAGATTTTATAAACTAGAATTCTTACATCATCAGTGCCAAACTGGCCTTTGGAAGATGCACACAGTAAAAAACAAGACCCTAGTGTTTTCACTGTGAGTCAAACGCAGATCTGGTACAATAAACATCCTTAGCAAAAAGCAGGCAGACACTTGAATCCTAGCCTTCAAACTCAACTCAAGGGCACTAAAAACTCCTACTCAAACTTAACAGCTTTATTCTTAAATTTTTACTTCATTAGCAACAAACTGAGCTTCTGGAAGCCCCTATTTCCCATGTGATGTCATCACTATTTTTTCATTGGCTTCATGTACTAGAAAGAAAATGTAATCCAGTACATGGAAGATCTAGGTTTAAATCTCAATCCAGTCACCCACTAGATAGGTGATTTTTGCCAGTCATTTCACCTTTCAAGCCTTGATGTTGTTCATCTGTGAAATGGGACTAATACTACCCACTTCATGTGATTTTTGTGATTAAATGACATTAAATATGTTAAAATGCCTAGCAGAGTGCCCTGCACATAAATGTGCTCCATAAATATTTATACATTTGAATAAGCATCTCTTAAATTTAAACTGTGATTATTCATGACAAGTCATTTTCACAGCACTTTAACTGAAGCTTTCAGCCTTCGCTGTTAAAAAGGCATTAATCTTAGCAAGAGCTGTTTGTCCCACCGGACTATGAATAATGCTTCAGAGAAAAATAATAAAAAGAAGGTGAAGGAAGAGGAGGAGGAGAAGAGGGAGGAGGGGAAAGGGGAGAATGAAGGGAGAACATCTTGAGAAAAATTCTCATACTATAAAATCTTTGCCTTTCATCTTTTAAATTGTCTCCACTCTCCGAGCTATAAGGAAATTAGAAGCACTAAATCTGTAGGTGTTGCCATATTCGCCTGTTCTTGGCGGTGGCACCTAACTCAGTCAGTCTAAACATAGTGGAAGCAACTTTTGCCTATTCCCACAGCTCATTGACTCTCCCCAGCTGCCCCTAGAACAATGGGAAAACCATTTGGAAAATATAAAAAGATGAAACAGAGAAGCCATTGTTGGGTCACTATAAGCAATCTATGTGAATTTGGCAACCGAAGAGGATAAAAAGCTTGGAGGAGAGAAAGGTTTAGGTGAAGATTATGCAAACACAGCACTTAACTTTTCAAAGCCAACTTTTAGTTAAAATAGGAAATAATGGAGAAGGAAGTGTGTTTTTAGAAACTTGGGTATGGAGCAAGTGAAATATGGGTGGGTTTATAAATATTGGTAGTTCTATAATCAGATAAAGGATTCTACTATTTGAATCAAGAACCGGTATCTGTGCTCAAAGTAAAAGTGAGTTTTCCACAATAAGCTTGCAGTTTCTGTTAAGGTTTTTTGTTGTTGTGCTTTCTTTTTCTCTTTTTCAAGAAGCTCAGATACAAGAGATGGAACCAATTTGTACACGGAAAAAAATAACATGCTTTCACTGACTGCTGTAACTAACTTGCGTTTTTACCCAACACTGTGAAAACCAAATATATAGAAAAAAAATGCCATGTGATGAAAGCCTTTAGTTTTTTTTTTATTATGATGAAGTTATTTTTTTAAAACACACAGATGTTGGCTTTACATAAATAATCAACCAAAACCTTTTCCAACCATATAATTTTCTTGTCAAGCACATAACATGTTTTTCTTTTTCCTGGAAACTCAATGTCAGAAGTATATGATGGTGACTGTTTTTCAAAAGATAATTGGATAATTCTGGGGTCAGAATAAAAAAATATACATAAATCCTATTTAAAAGTCTTCTATCAAATTCATTTTTAGGAAGCGGGTGGAAATAGTCTAACATTGCTTAAAGTAAGTCCTCTTATGAACTCATGATCTATCACTTTTTCCAGGAATGTAAGTTCTTAACCTTATTCTTAGAGCTTCTGGACTTAAAAATTGATGGACTAAAAATCGAGGTCTCCAAAAAGCAAAAGAAAACCCAGCACGTTCATCTCCCAAGGTTCAAGCTGTACTGCCTGAGCACAGAGTCCGGAGTGGAGGTCTGCCTTTCTACTGGCCCCCTTCGAGAGCTGCATTTGAAGCGGCCAGACAGGGCCCGCAGGGCAGAACACGCTTGTCAGAGTCTCTTCTTGGGCCACAGAGTGATCCCCTGCAGAGTCTGCCTCTGTCGTCAGGCTCCTTCTGGAAGAAAGTAGGGTCCCACTTCCCCTTTGCGCTTCTCCTTTCCTTCAAGGATGGCGGGCGTCCTCTGGCCTGCCCAGCCAGCGTTCCTAACACGCCCAACTGTGTTTCATCAGAAACAAAGAGCCTTGCGATCCTCAGAAGGCAGAACGGGGGAGATGGGAGCAGTGTCCCCCACACGGTGCTGGATTTGAAGATGAGAGTTCTGAGGGCCTGTGCTGGCGAGGAGAGCCACGTCCTCGAGGGCCGGCTTCTGCTGGGGAAGGGTCGACTGGAAGAGCAGACCCAAATGAGGAAGTCACTCTGCTTCAACCGGCCTGCAGCAGCACCACTTCTCACCGCGCAGGGAGCACCCGGCGGGACCGCCCTCCGCGCGGGGAGAGCACCCGGCGGGACCGCCCTCCACGCGGGGAGAGCACCCGGCGGGACCGCCCGCCGCGCGGGGAGAGCACCCGGCGGGACCGCCCTCCGCGCGGGGAGCAGCCGGCGGGACCGCCCGCCGCGCGGGGAGAGCACCCGGCGGGACCGCCCGC
The DNA here is from genome assembly GCA_008750895.1 of Mirza zaza. Taxonomy (NCBI): domain Eukaryota; kingdom Metazoa; phylum Chordata; class Mammalia; order Primates; family Cheirogaleidae; genus Mirza; species Mirza zaza. The sequence continues at coordinate 44,390 of VSMD01055825.1, forward strand.
CACGCGGGGAGAGCACCCGGCGGGACCGCCCTCCACGCGGGNGCCCTCCACGCGGGGAGCACCCGGCGGGACCGCCCTCCACGCGGGGAGAGCACCCGGCGGGACCGCCCGCCGCGCGGGGAGAGCACCCGGCGGGACCGCCCGCCGCGCGGGGAGCACCCGGAGGGACCGCCCTCCGCGCGGGGAGAGCACCCGGCGGGACCGCCCGCCGCGCGGGGAGAGCACCCGGCGGGACCGCCCGCCGCGCGGGGAGAGCACCCGGAGGGACCGCCCGCCGCGCGGGGAGCACCCGGAGGGACCGCCCGCCGCGCAGGGAGAGCACCCGGCGGGACCGCCCTCCACGCGGGGAGAGCACCCGGCGGGACCGCCCGCCGCGCGGGGAGCACCCCGGCTGGAACCGGAGGTTGCGGGCTGCCGGCTGCCGCAGCGCCCAGGGGAGAGGCGGACTGTGACCTGCGCAGGGCTGCCGGCCAGTTTCCGCTCGCAGGGGAAACAGAAAGCCTCTTTAGAAATAGTCAGCAAAATACTGAATACAAAGGATACCTGGCAAAATGTGTAATTATAGACTCCAAGTTACTGTCTAGACTAGATCCGCGTGGTGTATTCATTCACATCTGCGGTGCCCAACCCCAGGGACGTGGACAGGTACCTGTCTGTGTCCCATTGGGAACCAGGCTGCACAGCAGGAGGTGAGAGGTGAGCGACTGCAGCTCCATCTGTATTTGCAGCCGCTCCCCATTGCTCACATCACCGCCTGAGCTCCGCCTCCTGTCAGCCACATCAGATCTCACAGGAGCAGAACCCTACTGTAAACTGCGCGTGCCAGGGGTCTGGGTCGCACACTCCTTATGAGAATCGAATGACGTGGAGCTGAGGCGGTGATGCTAGCACTGGGGAGCAGCTGCAAATACAGATTATTGGTAGCAGAGAGGTCTGACTGCACAATGAATGTGATGTGCCTGAATCATCCCAAACCGTCCCCCAACCCACGTGGAAAGATTGTCTTCCATGAAACCAGTCTCCGGTGCCAAAAAGGTTGGGGAACCTTGCTTTATATGACATGATGGTAGGGCTAGGCTAACTCCTCACTGTACATCCTTTATGCGAAACAGCCCTCCAGGCTTCCTTCCTCCTTCATCACACGCAGTAGCAGGGATGGGCAGAGAAGTGAACCTAGGAAGATACTGATACATCCTCTTGTTTCTTGCAAAAGGCTTATGACCTTGGATCTGAGTTCAAACCCAGACTCTCCTACTTATTGTCTTACCTCGCTTTAGGTAGTTAAGGTTTCCACTTAGAAGACTATGCTAACTAAAAAGAGAAACAGCAAGAATGTCGAGCCCTCCCAGCCCTCAGCACAGGGCCTGCACAGTCACCAGCTGATGCTACCACCAGCAGCACCCCGCCATGGCATCCTCTCGTGTCCCATTACGTCTGGAATGTGCTCCCCCAGTTGTAAGCTCTGTGAGGGCAGGAGTCACTCTTCATTCAGGTACATACAGGTGCACACGCATACCATGTGATTAACAAACGCTTGCTGAGCAAATGCATGACTGAATGAGCAGTCTGCTTGATTATTTCCATTTTTCCATTTCTTGTTTGCCTATCATTCCAATTTCAAAAACCTTTCTCCAGATGTTACTATGGATGGGTCACTTGACTAGCTTAACTGAAGCTGATGACCACATCAAAATTCTATGTCCAACAACACCAATTAAAGAACACTGCTGAAACAAAGATCCCTCGGTCTGGGTGTGTTCCTGTCTGTACCAACATTAGCTTCCATCCCAGTGCTGCAAACAGAGTCCCATATCTACCAGGCCAAGAAAACCATTTAATTGGTAAATTAAAAAATGAAACTCCACTTTGGCATAGGGCAGCGTCCTTGCACTTTTTTCAGAACTTGAAAAAGGTAGAGCAAGGAGAAATGTAAATTAAGTAGTGAACATACACAAAAAAATTTTCAGAAAGAGAGTTATTTTCTTGCAGTGATCAGCTACCAGGTTGGAGGGCTCCGGAGTGCCAGGTGAATGCCGCTCAGCCCCCCTGGCCACGCAGGAGCAGCGGTGGCCACTGCCATCACCCTGCAGTTCTGCCTCTAAGCAGGATGAGAACGTCCAAAGCTGCCTGCTTCTTCCCTCACCCTGTGTATTCCCCTGTGTTCACAGCTCTGGAGGACAAAAAATAAGGATTCCTTAATCAGCTCAATCTGTAGGATCATAGGTGGGAAATATCTCTAATAATATTTTTGAACAAAAGTACAATCTCACTATGACCAATTGTTCATGACTTACACAAGCCAGACTGGCCACAAAGCACAAACTCCCTTCCAAGATTTTCCAAAAATATAATTTGAAAAGAAAAAAAAAAGCAAACATGAATTCCACCCTGTGTATGTACAATTTCCACTTGCAATTGCAATGGAAAGTTTATTCAGAACGAGCTTATGTTGCAGTTACTTTCAAGGTACTGCCGCGTTAAAGGAATGCCAAAATAAATTTCAAACAGTTTACCCCAAAGTTCAGGCCTCTTTAAACACCCTGACCTGACCAGTTTCAAACTGGTATTTCCAAGTTTCAATTCCCAAGAACCGTTTTTAAAAGCAAAAGTTTTCTTCTAAGTGAAAACTTGGATGGGGTACTTAACGTAATTGTTACACTAAATGAAGGTGACAGCCAAATGGGATTGACTCAGTACAAAGGCAGAAGGCTTCACAAATTGTTGAGAAGAAAACAATAAAGGAAAAAGGACAGAACCATCAAGAAGGACTGTCACAAAAAGGGGAGGAAAGAAAGGGAGGAAGAATGAAGGAGCAGAGCAGCCTGGATGGAAACAAAGCCAGTGCCCGAAACCCTGGGAGCCCACAACAAAGGGCGGCTGGCAGGCGGCTAGCAGAGGAGGAGCGGAACAGGGCAGCCTAGTCGGTCAGAGGGAAGCTGGCAGAAGTAACCAGAAAGGTCCGCAAGGGGAGGGAACTTATGCAAGTCGCAGAGCAGGCTGGACAGTGGCAGAAGGCAATCAAACACCAATAGCAGATGTAGATAAGGACATTCAAGGCAAAGCGTCCCTGAGACACTTGAAACCAGGACTGCCAGGAGGTGTCTGGGTAACAGCAACAGACCTGGAGCAGAAGGTGCAGAATGTCAAAGAGGAAACAAAGGGTCCTAGGAGGAGGAGACTGCCACCAAAGTCTGGGGGTTGGGGGAGGTCTTAGGGGCCCAGGGAGCAGGACTGTGGCTGCACTGGGAATGTGAGATGGGTCCTGGGCAAAGGAGCGGCACCCCAAAGCTCACCACCTTCTTCCTCCTACAGCGAAGTGGCTGTAGTTTCTAACCCCTGAGGAGCGTCTGCTGCGGGACAGCACGGTCACCACCACCAAGGGGAGCCAGCTCATTTTCCAACCATCCCCCTGCAAAAACGATGAGACAGGTGACTCTGACCTTCCACCTCTATCTGACCTCCATCAAGAACTCTGTAGCATCCCAAAGTGTTCAACAGGAATAAACAGTTTGTGATGCTGCGAAAGTAGTTATCTTCTACAAGGAGCTGCTTTCATCGGAAAAGGATAACGGGTCTCACAGCCATGTTGGGCCTGTGTGTGCGTGCGCGTGCGTGCGTGCGTGCGTGTGTGCGTGTGTGTGTGTGTGTGTGTGTGTGTGTAACAGGAAGGGGGTCTGTGTGTTAGAAAGCTGGCGATTGTACTTGAGAGACAAGACTCAGACACACAACAGGATAAGAGAACGACTGTAATGTGCACAGAAACGCACTAAGGAAGAGAGGTTTAGCCCAGGCAAGGCCCCCAGTGGGAAACGGGTCAGGACCACTGTGACAGGTCTGATACAACGCATCCTCAGCAGGAAGGCGACCAACACAACCTCCAGCTGTACCTAAGATGACCCTCCCAGCCAGGGAGAATGCTGAATTCTGAGTCAGGAGATTTAGTTCAAATCCTGGCCCAGGCAAGCTTCTCAATGGTGGAGCCTCAGTTTCTCCTTCTGCAAAATGGAAACCCTGGGTCAACACCCCTAAGAACCTATTCTTGAGTGTCTCCAGTGAAAGTGGCAGTAAAACCAAGTGCAAACTGAAACGCAGTGACAATCTATTATGACTATGTAAAAGGGATGAAGTAAAAGACACACGAATGTATAAATGGAGCTCAGAAGGGATTAAAGGGTTTAGAATTGTGGGTCCAAGCCAGTGACTGAGGCATGAGGGCATCTGAAGCAACAGCTGTTTCCAGGACAAGAAACCCTGAGAGGCAGGTGGGACTCAGAGTCAGAGGCTTTTACACATGTGCAAGTGAGTATGTTTTATTGTGTAACCTCTTACAGAATAAAGGGCATTGAAACCGACTGACTCCCAATAAAGGATTGTGATTTATTCTGCAGCTACTAGGGGTCCATTTATTTATAATTCACAATAATTAGCACAGCACAATGTTTTAGGAGCAAAAAGTGGGAGACAGGGAAACCTCAGAAGTGACACTTAGCTCTAAATGCACACAAAACCTTCTGTTTTAAGTGTGTGTACTCAAAATTTGATAAACCATATGATGCCTCCTCTATCTGTCTGTATGCAGGACTCTCCTCGGTGTTTTCTGGCACATCAACTTGCTAATCTGGCTTTATTTGGGCTGACATGATTACAACACTGTTCCCAAAACAGAAAAGGTGCTGCCTTTGATGTAGCCCTCTTGTGTTAAGTGTATCATTTTTCTCTGCACTGTGAGTCTCCTGAGGGCTGAGCCCAAGCACTACTCATCTTAATAGGTTCCCCAGGCCAGCCACATTGTAAACACTCAACAAGAGCTTTGCTGAATTAAATTAAATAGCCAAATCACCTTAGATAAGTAACAACTTCTTGGAAACTCAAGTTTTCTCACTGATAAGACAAAGGGTCTGGGCAAATACCTTCCAGCTCTAACAAATGCAAAATCACATAACATTCTAAAAATACAAACACATTGTGTGGGGACACACACTAACTTTCATGCAAAAGAAAAATACATATAAGTAAATCTAATTCATATGGCGATTTAAAAAAACACTTATTTTTAATATCAGATCCATTCCTTTGTTAGTCAATGAAATATAGAAGCAGCAAAGGTTTTAAGTATGGAAAAACTATACATGCTGGTTACCCTAAAAATAGGATTATTTGGAAAAAAATGTTAATTCTGACATTTCTTTTTAAACCTTTTCCACTAACAGACTAGACCTGGAATAACATTGACATAACAGAAACAAATAAGACTATTTACAATGTCTACCGTTTAACAAAGGCTCAAGGATTTTTACCTTCCTTGTTTACTGAACAAAGGCAGCAAATGTAAGTACAGTTGCCCTGGCAGCTGGCAAGTTCTCTCCCATATTCGAAGAAGTTGTGGAACAGCTGGGGAATGCAAGATGCTTTTGAACAAGCTGCTGTGTGATCCAAGATAACGCTGCCTGTTCATCTTCCACACAATGGAAGCGACAGCCCCGTGCGGGTCTGGCGCATGCCCTGCAGCCTCTTCTTTCTTCCCAGTTGGAGCAACAAGTGGCTACAAATGGAGGGAGATGCACAAAAGCAGGGACCTTGCTCCTAACCCTTTACACACTGTCAGTTGGTTATACACACAGCTCATTTTCCAGTAGGGGAGAAAGCTGCATTTCATACCAAATATTGAACCTACATACAAGGGTTCCCAACCTATGGTGAGTTGCATAATTATTTCATTATATATTACAATGTAATAATAATTAATAGAAATAAAGTGTCCAGCAAATGTATTGTGCTTGAATTATCCCGAAACCATCCCCCACTCCCTACTCCATGGAAAAACTGTCTTCCATGGAAACGGTACCTGATGTCAAAAAGGTTGGGGATGGCAGTGTAAGGACAATCCCTCCCTGTACTCCCCATCCATGTGCTTCTTGGAGATAATGTTCGTGGTAACTACACCATCACCAACAAGTGGTGTTTAGGGACATTATAAGGTTTCTTTATAGAACTTTTAGTCCATAACCAATTGTTTAAAAGATAAAAGCAAAACAAAATCAAGAACTGTAACATAGCAAAAAAGGCCTAATATAGTATAATAAAACTGTTTCTCTATTTCTAGTTGCTTAATTGAAAACCTTCCAAGTTTTTAAATATATGAAATAGCTATCCTGGTTGCTAATTGTTCGGCTGAACTGATTTATACTTCATGTCGTCACCTTTTCTAAAAGCTAGTTTAGCCATGTTCACGTCATATATAGTTTACCATATGTGAGCAAATATTTTTGAAATGGCATGTTTCAAACTCTCCTTCCTCTTCTATGAACTTGGTGGCTCAGCTCTGAACAGATTCTGAGAAAATATTTTACTTTCCAAGGAAATGGTCTGTCTTCCCAGATTGGGGCCAGCACAGCTTGTCACAGAAGCAGACATGTTTCTTTAGTGCCTACGTGGCTGCTGAATGAGAAAAAAGAATACTCGCTCCCTTTTCTCCAGTTTGTTGAGTTTGGGGCTTTTTTTTTTTCAAGTCCTAACATCTTGGCCATTAGGATACTGTCTTTAAATTTAAAGGAAAGGGAAATGACTGGAGGGAAGCCACAAAATTACACAGCAGTAAAACCAGGAGAAAAGCTCTATAGTTCTGGAATCCCTTGTAAATTCTTTGGGCAACTGGACAAAGCTTTCCATCACTGCCAACCTTCCCCCACACCCAGCTGCTGACAAGGAGGAAGCACTCACAGCAGTATTGACGAAGAATAGTGAGTTCAAGAAAACTATCACTGCTTCACCTCTGTGGATGAGGGGAGGAAGGGAAGAAAGCAGGATTCTGTTCTTAAACATCATCGTTAGTTAACATTTGTTGAACAACTATGTGCTAGGGCTAGCGCTGTGTTAAGTATCTTCTATGGATTATCCAATGTAGTAATCCTCATAGCTTGAAACCAGGAGACACTATTATTATTCCTGTTTTTAAAAAGGAAAGTGAAGCTCAGAGAGTCTGAACAATTACTCAAGGTAATAAACAGTTAGGGCAGCCTTTGAACCCAGCCATTCTGACTTTGGAAGCTGGCCTGGCTATTTCTACCTGAGACGTTCTGAGTCCAACACTGAGTCCAACACATTCCAGAGTTTCAAACCCCTTTCTTTAAGGCAATATGCTTTAAGTACATTCAGGACAATACCAAGGTCCCAGACAGTAAACTTGTGCTCAATGATGCACACAGGTATGTGGATAAAACCATATTCTTAGATTCCTAAAAGAAATGTGGGGGTTTTAACTTATCAGTCAGCAAAGTTGGCAGTTATTTCCAAGGCAGACTCACTCAATTGTAAACACACGCCGAGCACAGTGCTGAAGTCACACGCGGCTTCAGCGGGCGGCACTGCAGTCCTTGCAGCAGGAGGGCCAACAGAGCGCCATGCTGGGTAGAGCTCCTGGCTCCAGGCCCGCCAGCCTAATAAGACACCAGGTAAAGCAAAGGACAGCTATTTCTGACTATCTTTGGAACTGTCATATAAGTCTAAAGTTTTCTGGAAGAAGCCTTAGCCCTCTTCATATACCTTAAGCTTTAAATAAGAATGGGCTGATGCCCTGGCATCGGCAGAAGCCAGCAAGATGTGAAAAGTCAATCAAACCCTAACCCTAACAATCGAACCTGAGCCTGGGGCTACGGCGCAAGCCTGGAGATCCATAAACAACTCTTCCCCAACAGCCTTTGCCAAAACAACTGGGAGGAATCAACAGCCCTCGTTGGATAGATTTTCTTGGACCTGTTGACTTTGAGCCTCAGTTTCCTCATCTGTAAAACAGAAACAACCTCCTAGGAAGAGGCTGTAAGGTTTAAAAGAGAAATGGGATGATCCCTCCACGGTGTGTCAGATTCTCTCATACATTAGCAATTCAAAAAACCCGTTCCTACTGCTTCCTTAAAACAGAAGAAGGGGGTGGAGGCAGATAGGCAGGATGTGAAGACGCGAATTCCACCCATTGAGCACTGGGTGCTGGGGCGTCTCACCGGCCAGCGCCTGCCCCCCTCTGGTCCGATCCCGGAAACAACCTTCCGGCGCGCAGCACAGACGCTGTCCTGACACTTCCACGACAGTGCTTGTGCCTATGCTGGGTTTGCACTCAGTCACCACAGCCTCAGGGAGAGGGTGGAGGTGGGGACAGGAGCTCCTTTAATTTCCCCAGCTGGCCTGTCCCCTGCAGCAGAACTTCCGTTGCGATGGGCAGACTTCGTGAGGGGGTAGTGCCCACGCCCAAGCGCTCACCCCGCACCTGACCCAGATTGCGGCAGGACCCGAGCCTCCCCGCCGCTCGCTCACAGTCAGTAGTGCAATTGCCGCCTTAGGGAGCGCCACTCAGGGTGCGGGGGGCTGCCGGCTGCCACCGGCGACCAGGCCACGCCCTTCGGGAGCCCGCACGCGCGCAGAAACTGCAGGGAGGGCGTGGGCAGGCGGGCTGGCAGGGCGCGCCAGGCACCGGGCTCACACCGCGGGGGCCCTGCGGAGGCGCAGGCCCGGGACCCAAGAGGGCGCAGGAGCCGCTGCCGCCCTCGCCACTTGCGGCTCCGATCCCGAGAGGGAACCGGCGATGTCGCAGTTCCGAACACTCGCGCGCCCCTCCCGGGGCCGCCCGGCTCCCCGCCCTCCTCCCGCGTAACGGGCCGCCGCGCCAACTTCCCGAAAGTCCGCGCAGAGCAGCCCCGGCCCGGCCCGCTCCTGCCGGTGGCGCGCGCCGGGGACGGAAGTGGGTGGAAGCGGCAGCCGCGCAGCGCCTTTGTTACCGCTCCGGGACCTCGCGCGCCGCCCGCCGCGCCCCGTCGCAGCTGCCCGGTGACCCGCCGCCCCCCTCCCGCGGGCAGCCCCCGGTCCCGCCGCCCGCGGCAGGAGCGCCTTGGGGCGAGTCCAACTGACCGCATGGCGCGTCCTAGTCCCTCCGCCAGCCTCAGCCCACGCGGCCGTGCCCGACCCTCGGCCCCCGCGCGACGGGCACGCCCACCTCCCCGCGCCTTCCCACCTCCAGGTGCCAGAGCCGCCACTTCCCGCCGCGCGCTCGGCCGCCAGGACTCGCCGCCACCGCCCCGCCCCTTCCCGCAGCGGGGATCCCGCCCTCGGGCAGATTCTCGCCGCTCCTCACCTGGGGGCGCCCACAAGTCCCCCCCCTCCGCCGGTCGCGCGGCGCCCCGGAGCCGGCGCCCTCTGCCGGGCCACCTGGGGGGCACCGTCCCGCCCGCGCGCGGCCGGCAGAGGGCGGGGGCCCAGCGGGTCACCGCCTTCCCTAGCAAGGGCCAGCGCGCGGAGACGTTCTGGGACAGCCTCCGGGAGGACTACACCAGAGCTGTCCCCGCGCCCCAGGACAGGAACGCGCCCCGAGTCGCCCCACTAAAGGGCCAGCCGGCCCCCGAGTGTCCCACCCCAGGACACTGCAAGCAGTCGGCATAAGCACGTCCTCTTTTAAAACACTGGCAAGGCAGTTTTTGGTGTGTTTGAAATGAAGTTTGTGTCCCGTGTCTCCGCAGCTCTCGCCAGCCCGAATTAAAGGGTCACAAGGGAGGGCGGTGGCCTGACACGCCCCCAGGTCCCAGGGCCAGGAAGGGGCTTGGGGCGAGCTCCTCGGCGCAGTCGAGCCCCGGGGCTGAGCCGGGAGGCCGGGCCCGCGTGGCGCTCACCGGCCGGGCAGAGGCTGCCACTCATGACTCGCTCTCGCCGAGCAGCACTGCGGCGTCAGCCTCTTGGCCTCCCCGGGTCCTGGAGAAACTCCGGAGGGGCCCGGGGGAGGGGAGAGGAGAGCCCCACGCGACGGGCCGCCGCGCGTTCCCACGCGCCCCACCTGCGCGGCCCCACTCACCTTCCCGCGCGCTCCCGCCGAGCCCTCCTGCCGTTCCCGCGGCCGCGACGGCGCGGGCCGGAGCGCACCCTCGCGCGGGACCTCGGCGGGCAGGCACCGTCCCTCTCAGGCCGGCTTTCGGGCGGGGGCCCGGAGTGTCGTCGGCTCGGCCCCCAGTCGCCGGGCCGCCGAGCAGAGCTGGTGGCGGAGCGGGCGCCGCCTTCCCCGAGAGCCGGCGCGCGAGTCCCTGGGAGGGCGGGCGCCGGGTATTAATTGCAGGCCTGCGGGGCAGGCGCGACCCACCCCTCGGCGCGCTCCCGGCCGGGCCGGGCCCGGGAACGCGCGCACACGCACGCGCCCGGCGGCCCGGGGCTCTGAGCTGTCGCCAGCTCCCGCGCGCCACCGCCTGCCGCTGTCCGGAACCGAGAGGGCGCTGCTCACCTTCCAGCCCCGAGCGGCCTCTGGCGGGCCCAGACGTTCTGGGACAGAGCAGGGCGACCTGCGCCCAAGCTGTGGCCCGGAGGCTCCAGGCCAGTTGCCAGGGAGACCGGCCTTCCGGGCCAGTTGCACGTGTGAAAAGGCCACATCCCTCCACAGCAACCTGTCTCGTTCGAGCCCATACCCTACAGCTACATCAGGATCCCCAAAATTTGTGAAAATACGATTATTGACCCTTTTCCCACTTACCCACTCCAGTGTCCGATTCTGTAAATTTTCCTTGCGGTCGGACAATTTGCATTCCTAACAGATGCGCAGGTGACGGCCACGCTGCGGCATCTTGATTAGATGGGTTAAGGCTTGTGAAAGTACTTGGTAACCGCAGACCAGGAGATAAATTTAAACGTGTAAAGTATGTGGCTTGTCTGTTTCTGTAGGTGTGTTCACATGCAACTTCCCTCCAACTGCTTTTCCTCCGGGCGACAAGCTGCTCCACGTCTCCTCCCCGACAGGCACCACGCCTCTCGGAGACCGGTGCCCATCAGAAAAAGAGAAAAGTGAGTGCATTCCTTCGCCAGGGCTGCCATAACAAACGACCAAAGACTGGGCCTTCAACAACAGAAACGTGCTTTCTCACGCTGCTGGAGCTGCCTGCACGTTTGTTCTGGAGATCAAGGTGTGGCAGGGTGGTTTCTTCTGAGGCCTCCTGCCTTTGCTTGCAGATGGCTGTCCTTTCCCTGCGTCATCAGGTGGTCTTCCTTCTGTGTGTGTCAGCGTCCCAATCTCCTCTTCTGAGGACACCAGGCCTATTGGATTAGGGCCACCCTAACGACCACATTTTAACTTAATCACCTCTTTAAAGACCCTATTTCCAAATACAGTCACACGCTGAGGTACTGGGGGCTTAGGAATTCAACACATGAACTTGGGGGGAGACACAATTCAGCCCACAACCGTTAGCTTCCCTGCTCCGAAGAGACTGGAAGAGCAATTGAGTTTCTGCCCCCTAGTCTCTATCCCAGCCCAGCCCTGCACTGTAGGTTGAGCTGTGGGCTCCCACAAGGCTTCCAAAGCAGGGGCTGCAGGGAAACATACATCCAGGGCTCTTCCTCCTCCTGCCCTCCGTGGGAAGCTGACAGCCTTCACAGCCGGTAGGCAGGAAGGAAGCCGGACGAAGGCTGCTGTGCCACCACACACTAACCAGGGCATCTGGAAACTGATCTTCAGCAAATCAGTAATCTCCCTTCGTGTGCAGCCCTCCTGGAGTCTATCCCCACCCCCTGCTCTGCTGGTCATGCTCCACATCTTCCCTTCCCCTTGTGGCTTCATCCAGCCTTTGACTCCTGACACAGCCAGGCCCTTCCCCGGCCCCGGTCCAAGCAGCTATTGGGTCCTCACAGGCACCCCAAACTTCCTACATACGTGTGTCCATAATTGAACTCATCCTCCAATTTTGTCCCCCCTTGCATTCCGCATCTGAGTAGATGGCACAAACGCCACCCTGGTCAAGTCTGCTGGACACCTGGGCACCAGAGAGACATGACCCTCTGCCTCACTCTTCTTATGTCACCAGCTTCAGTCTACCTGCTGGTAGGACCCTAATGCCTCCCAGAGACCTCCCTCTCCCCGACTCCCACCACCTCTGCCTCGGGCCAGGCCTTTATACTGTTTCTCCTCCGGCCCCTGACTGACCCCTGCTCTGGCCTGGCCCCTCAGCCAGTGTCCCCCACAGCGCATCTTCAGTGATCTTTCCAAAGCAGAAAGCTGGTGACCTGCTGCCCTTCTTAACACCTCTCAATGGCTGTCCTGGGTGCTTCAGGAAAACTATATGAACTATATGCTGCATTAGACCATGAGCTCCTAACAAGGACCCTATTCATTTTTGTAAGTTTTAAGATTGAACTTGATGCTCCAAAAAATTTATATTTGTGTGTGTGTGTGTCTGTGCATGTTTGCTTTAATGAATAAATTCTTAGAAATTCAGATGATCTGGTCAAATTTAGCATTTGTTTGCAAATGCCTTATTTGGAGCAATCTTCACTTTTTTGATAATACTTTATGAACATTCTCCCTTAAGTCGCCTCCTAGTTACACTATGGATTCATCCTTTAGAATCTCTAATTAGCTTCTACAAATCCTAAATATTCAGGGTTCCTTAGACAGAGTTTTTCAAACTCTGATCCTAAAATCAATTTTGTGGGTAAAGACCAGTTTTTTATTTTTTTGTTTTTTGATGAAACAGAATTAGAAGTAAAAAGACTAAAGTGCATCCTAAATATTAGTAAGTATTGTTTTCATGCAACTTTTGTTTCAGTTCATGATCTTTATAAGGCGCGCGCGCGAGTGTGTGTGTGTGTGTACAGGTTTCTGTGTCCTCAAGTGTATTTCTTCCAGTGGGTCATGGTTCAAAGATTGGAGCCACAACTGCCTTAGGTAGTGCTGAAGCTGTGCTCGCTGGAGAACACATATTTACAGAGATGCTGGGAAGGAGGGCAGATAGCAAAGAACATTTTCTGGAAAGAGATCCTCTGGGCCAGGCCTTTCTTCAAGGAGATGGCAGAGTTAAACACAGTGCTCTGTCTGCAAACAGTAGGTGCCATGTAAGACTTTTATGGCCTAGAGGTGGTAAACATGATGCAAGATAGGCATGGGAATTCCCCTCCCCTGGAGTCTCTTGGGGAGCAAGAAGAAACGATGTCAGAGATACAGAAGGGAAGAGGGGCCTGGTTTGCTGCCAGACACAGCTGCTGTTCCCTGAGGTTCCCACACGGAAGCAGGAGGTACAGGGACATGGGGTTTCCTAACCCAGTTTCTATCACAAATATTCCTAGATTAAAGTATATTATTAAGCTAACCTTTGCTGAAATAAGAGTACTGCTTTCTCTGTGTTCAAGTTGGGGCTGTGAGAAGCCCAGAGTGATCTGAAGATCTCAAAACAATGTGTTCAGCTGAGAGGCTGAGCTTTCTTATCTCTGATAGTCCCTACTCTGGAAGGCCTATTGAGAGGGCAGAAACCAGATAAGATTGTGCAACAAAGGAGACCAACAAGCAGCCCTTAGAAAACTCTAACCTTGAAAGTTATGCCAAGTATTCCCATCCATATTAAATGTTTTTAACCAAGGAGCCTAGATCCAGCCCACCAATATTTAGGAGGCAATGCTCTCACTCCCTAGTCTAAAACTTAGAATCAGTAAAAGAAGGTTGCCATGTAAATGAAAAAAATATATTATTGCTACTATTTCTTTTTTCATTGCTTGAGTTATTATGGTCTGGGCAGATTAAATGAACTGAAACTTGGACCAGGGTGAGTTTTTTAATCTCCTCATGGATGAGATTTTTAAAAAAAATAACATGAATGGGGTGGACAAGAGGCAGCCAAAATTAGAAAAGAAATTCTAAAAGACAACTTCCCTATTCTAATTTTAAATAGAAATACACTTCACCATGAATATTATTTTAGAATTATATTTTAGATTTGGAAGATGGACAAAATCTGAAAGAAATCAAACTGTGGCAAGCTTGAGTTTTAACAAAACTTTAAAATGGGTTCCAGATTATTCTTCTTCTTGAGATTTTGGGGGAAAAAACCCAGGATAAGTTGGCAAAAAAAAGTTGTTTTGAAAAATTCCTGGAGGCTGAAATATTCTTTGATATTATTTATAACACTGGCCATGTCTCAACCATTGAAACTAAATTAGATGGGTGTCAGTTGAGTATTTTTTTCCTAAATACAAACAAGATTCTTTGGCTATTGCTGTGGTTTGAATATGGTTTGTTCCCACCAAAACTCATGTTGAGATTTGATCCCCAATGTGGTGGTGTTGGGAGGTGGGGCCTACTGGGAAGTGTTTGGGTCAGAAGAGTGCATCCCTCATGAATAAATTATGTCCTCCTGTGGGAGTGAGTGGTTCTGTCTCTCATGGGGATGGATTAGTTCCAATAAGAGCCAGTTGTTAGAGTCTATCTTCCTCAGTTTCTCTCCCTTGCTTCCTTTCTCACCATATGATCCCTTTGCCTGTGCCTCCCCCTCCCACCTTCTGTTATGAGTGGAAACAGCCTGAGCCCCTCACCAGATGCAGCTGCCCAATCTTGGACTTTACAGCCACCAGGATCATAAGCCAAATAAACATCTCTTCTTTATATATTGGCCAGTCTCAGATATTCTGTTACAGCAACACAAAATTAACTAAGATAGCTATATTTCATCTTCCACTCCTTGCCCTGCCTAATTTTATAATCAATAAACTTTTCTTTAATACCTTGACAACTTACAGTAGTTTGGTTACCAAGATGCATATATAACCAAATGTTTTAATAAAAATTAAAAATATAGATAGAGCAGAACTAATTTAGAAAAAGTCACTGATCTCCATCAAAGTAGCTGGTATGTATAGGAGACCATGCAGTTATTTCCTTCACACTGCTGCCTCTTTTGGCACTACCAACTTTCTTCTGGTTACTGAAACCGATAATAAACTTCATCCTCTGAGGAAAGTGGCTGAATGTGGATCAGAGTCTACTGAATTGGGGAACCATACCATTTTTGGTCAGTGTTATAAATAGTGTTTTTTAAAAAACAGTGTTACAAAAAGCATGCCCCAAGTCACAGGAGACCCTTTCAGGCCCTCATAGTAAGAGATGGCCAAAGTGCCTATGGAAAGGGATTTCGGCACTGGATCCACAATGTACAGGGTCCGTCATGGAGCAGCCTTCCCTTGCACCCGGACTGGCTTCTGCCTACTCTGCCTCGGCTGCCACATCCTCCTTCCTGGCTCCTGTTGTTCAGCACCATAGTGTGTCTGATTCTCCATCCTCTGAGGTCTGCAGAGCCAGCCTGCTTGGATCCAAAGCTGTGTTATTTGGGGCCAGTTACTTAATCTATTAATATAATATGTATTAATCATCTATAAACTAGAGATAAGAATAGTATCTCCTTCTCAACACCTCAAACATAGTAAGTGATTAATAAATATTGACTTTTCTTAGTTACTATAAATTAAAACTTTGGCCATCATCCCCTCCCTGAGTCAGCTATTTGAATGAAAGCCTCTTCAGACTTTTGCACTGTGGGTGCTGGGATGTCTCTTCATGCCTCATCACAAGTCTTTCTCTTGTTTGTTGCAACAAATTCTCACTGAGATCTTTAGGCCCTATACAAAACATTAGGTAGAAAGTTACAGCCTGGCATCTTTGTATTTATTTATTTATTTATTTATTTATTTATTGAGACAGAGTCTCACTTTGTTGCCCAGGCTAGAGTGAGTGCCGCGGCGTCAGCCTAGCTCACAGTAACCTCAAACTCCTGGGCTCAAGCGATCCTCCTGCCTCAGCCTCCCGAGTAGCTGGGACTACAGGCATGCGCCATCACGCCTGGCTAATTTTTTTAGTTGGCCAATTAATTTCTTTCTATTTATAGTAGAGATGGGGTCTCGCTCTTGCTCAGGCTGGTTTCGAACTCCTGACCTCGAGCAATCCACCCGCCTCACCTCCGAGAGTGCTAGGATGACAGGCGTGAGCCACCGCGCCCGGCCGCATCTTTGTATTTGAGATGACAAAGGAAATGGATATTATTCATAGTCACCAGCAGGTGAAGTCTGAGGATGTCCACATTATATTTAAATGTTGCTTTTCCTAACAGATTGTCAGGTTCTTGACAGCCGACCTCCACTGCTCCGGCTGGAAGGAAATGCGCCATGTGCCCTGGGTTTCCTTTCTAAGCAGTGCCCAGAGTCCCTGGACTGGCTTAGCCAACGCTCCGCTACCCACCACCAGTGAACTCAAAGCTGCTCTGCACAGCCTTGTGCAGAGCCCGCAAGGAAGCACATCTGGGGCCACCTGCAAGGGCTCAGCTGTGACAGGTAAGTAGAAGTGAGATGTAAAGAAAGGTGGAAAGGTAGAGAGAAAACCTCAGGAAGTGGTTCTAGCATTTCCAGGGTCTTGTTCCATTCACCATTTGCTTCAGGTAGTAAGCATTCATTTCTATGCCAGCACAAAGCCACCCGTGTGACCTTGAACATACCACCCTTACTTGCTGCAGCATTGGTCTAGGAGGATTATTCCTGCTTCCACGAGACAGATGAGAGCCAGTCTCATTCCTTTTAGTGACCCCCCAGAATGGTACACTCCCCGACACTGGCGCTCACTGCAACAGTGGTGTGTTACTGTCACAGAAAACGATCTGTGCTGTTTTGAGTTTCCTGAACTTCTTTTCAAGCCCAGTGTAAGCCAAAGCCCATGCTGCAAGTGAAGCCCATTTCCTCCACTTCTATTTCTGGGCGAGATAGCGAACAGCTGGCTGTTGATCATGCCGAGGATAATAATCCCTCCCTGCTGAAGATCCTCCTGCTTTTGTTCTTTCAGTGAGCTACCTCGGAGAGAAGACTTATCAGTTTCCCCGTTTATTAAAAACAGCCCTTTTATCTTCTTTATAAAATCGTGCTTACCTATAAACCAGAATTTTATTTAATGTGGCAGGATAAAAAATAAGTAATTCTCCCTTTCAGGAAATAAAAGGCTGGCAAGAAAGTCAGCACCTTGCCGAGTTCTTTCCTACTGCGGATACCAATCTAAGACATGCCTTCTGACTCTAACCTGATATGCCTTGGAGTAGATAACATAAGAAAAGGCGTAAAGAAACCTAACTCCAGAAAATTAAAGCCAACAGACTTGCTTAGTTATGACACAAAGTTCATCAGAATCCACCCGAGAGGATCACAAGGCCTGACCTTATGAAATTGAAAGGACTGCCCTCCCCTGCTTGGACCCCATCTGTGTGCAATAGCTCAGCTGAACTCGGAGGTTTGCAGACAAGTTACAGGAATATCGTATGACCTTGACCTAGTAGTTGCAGTTAAACCCTACAAATACATCCCTCAAGAGGGCTCAAAGAAAACCAGCAGGAAATCTGTGCTGCAGATCAAGATCTGGGGTTAATCATAGGTCTTAAGATCGGTGCTTTCTTCCAGACAGTGTAATAGATCTTTTCCATGAGATTAAGACCACAGCTGCAAAGCCAGCCAGCACAATGCCCGTGTTGCCAGGGCTCGAGGCTCAGATTGCAGGGATGGAGGAGTACAGGTTTGGTGGTGAACCTTAGACATCATGTACACTTTTGGATTATGGCCACTGCTGGGTTCCTGCCTTTTGCAACAAGGCTTGTCCCAGCGCTGCCCCTCTCCACCACACACTGCTCTTCTTCCTAAAGTTACCGGCAAGATAGTAGTGTTAGGTTGCTTTCAGCGAAAAGTAACAAAATTCTGTTCATGCTGGCTTCCAGACTGAGACTCCATCACAGGAAGTCTGGAGTGTTAGTGCTCACTCAGTCCAGTGGTGCCAGGTCTGTTTTCCCCCGGGCTCTTTTTGTGAGCTTTGTCCTCAATCTGGTGACAAGAGTGCTACAGCTGGTCCTAGGCCTTATGTCTGTGCTTGGCAATGTCTGCAAGAGAAAGAAAAGTCAATTCTGGAAGCTCATTAAGAAGGCAGAGAAAGGAATTCCCCCAGAGCCCACAGGAGCTTGAATGAAGCCCCTTTTGCCTGTGCCATCACCTGAGTCACACGTGCTCATCCCTAAACTGATCACCAGAAAGCGAGATGACAGTGCTACTGACCAGCCAGGCCCACCCCTGGAGTTGAGTGTGTTGGTCATGTTCCCCTGAGGCTGCTGACTTTGAAGGGAGAGATGTGGGGAGACCTGAACAAAACTGGGGTTCTGTTACCAAAAAAAAAGAAAGAAAGAAAAGAGGGTAGAAAGTCTCCCAAGGAGGCAATTGGGATGTCCTCTGCCACAGGACATGTTTTTGTTAAAACTTTTAATAATAATAACAAAAGCCACGGTAATCATCCTGCTGTTCCCCCATGCTCTGTCTCTCTGGGCCACATAGTCTGGCTCCCTTGCTGGGCCATGCCACCGGAGCTAGCCAAGGGGCTGCGAACAGAGGCGGCTGTGCGCCTCCTGGGCCAGAGCGTTTAACGGCCTGTGCTAGTTTCTGCAAAGAGTTCCTCTCCTCTCACAGGTGCCAGCAATGCCCTCTGTCAGGCTGGGCCCTGGGGGAGGACAAGGCGGAAAAGAGCTACTTGCAATGAGCAAGTAACATGGTAAAGAACAAAGCACACTTGGATATTTTGACATAACTTGTTACTGCAGCAAAAGCCTAGTATCTTTGACTGACACAGCAGCTAACGTCTAGCATTTGCTGTGTTCTGGGCCTGCAGTCACACAATATCTCTAGTCCCTGTGGATATGAAAAAGCAGAAGTGGCGAAGGCTCCTCCCATCTACCCACAACCACAAATTGACTTTATTCCTAGGCAGTTGTACCTACTGGTACTTGTCTAAGGATGTGTATAAGTGCAGATTGCCACATGAAAACAGGTAAATGTACTACGGATTTTGTAGGAGTCGTCATAAAGAGATCAGAGCATTTAGGTGCACACACACACACAGAGTGGGGCTTTGATGAGAGGAGAAAGGGTAAAACGTGCCATGGTAATGCAAGTCCCCATGGTTCTCATGTGTTTCTGTGCATTTTCCAATCAATGCACCAACTGCCTTTTGTGCCAAATTATATTTTCCAAGATGCTTATATACCAGATCACCTTGGAGGATAGAGATAGTGTATCCTCCAGAGCAAAGAGCAGGCTTACCTACCGCTTTGGAAGGTGGAGATAGTATTGCTCTCCGAAGCAAAGGTGGGCATCCTCACTGTCCAGCGTGGTAAAGCAATGTCTCCCTCCGGGGCGGAGGAGGCATGTTCTGTGCCAGTGTAAAAGACTTGGGTTCCTTGTTAAGTACAGGGTTCCTCTCCTGCAGTGCAACTCACTGTGTGTGCAGCTGTCATGCCCTGCAGGAAGTGATGCCTGTGGTGCAAAAATTCTTATGCTCTGGTTACTGCTATTGCTGTGAGTAATAAACTGTCCTTTGTCTCTGACCTAGCAGTTGCCTGTCTCCTGCCAGCATTTATGGAACTGTGGCAGGCTACCTTGTTAGCTTGCAACTAGCATAAAATCTCAGACCCTCCATACTTCCTGACACATGTGGTTGTTTATGGACAGGTAATACTCCAAGTAAAGTTGAGAGAGAAGAGGTTGCTTCTCTTGGGACTCTGCTTAGAGAAATCCATCCTTTTCCAAGTAATATTCCCTGTATTCCTTCCCTAACTTTGGCAGACTTGGATGGCTGGAAACCCTAAGATCTGGCTGGTGGCATGGCCTTTGTGCTGGGTCATGGACACACTCAGCTGCCCTCACCTGTGAGGGGGGTTTTCTCTGGAATCTTAATGGCCACCTGAGAACCCTCGCAAGCAGTTTGAGAAAATAAATCAGGAGGCCACCCAGGAGACATCACGTTCAAAATGCCTAAATGCAGGTTTGCCATCTTTACGGTCCCTCCTTTCTGTCTTCAAATATCAGAAAACCTTGGCATTTAAAGTTTCCAAATTGCAAATGCTCAATGAGACTCCTGTTTGAACAGAGTGTGGAACTGATTCTAGGGTTTGGGTAAACTTTAACATCTAACTTCTAAATATGTCACTTGCCATGTTCTAAGGGAAGAAGACATGGCAGACAATCAGGCCCCGAGGGCAGTGGGGTTTGCAGAGCTCTGCACCGTTTCGCATCCCCGCAACTCAGCATCAAACATTTAAATCATTCCTCGTAAGAGTTATGAGAGGTCAAACATGAGATATGGGAGGAAATGGCTTTTTTGCCTTTGCAAGAAACAAAGAAAAATAAAGTAACTGGCATGAAACCGAGACCACCCAGGAAATACGCATTAGGCCAGTCCATGTCACTGAATGAGAATTCAGTGAATTTTTTTACATGAGTCTTCACCTCATCAAACTGTCTGCCAACCACATCTTATCTGAATCTAGGAGATAAGCTGGGGGAAAGCCTTCTCTTGAAGTAAAAATGAATCAGCAGGATAGCACCACTGACTTTCAGGTATTGAGCTTATTCATTCATTATTCAATCTGAATAATTTATTGAATGCTTATTAATGTGCTGGTCTAACACAGATATAATCCCTTCCTTTAAAAATATTCACACAAGAAGTGTTTAATTTCTAAATATGTTAAGTGCTATGAAGAAAAAGTAAACATGGCTATGAAAGCTTGTAATAGGGGCCCTAACCACTTCTGGAAGGCTCAGGGAAGCCTCCCCTAAAGATTCAACATTGGAGCTGAAGTCTTAAAGCTGTGAACAGATTCACTGCACAAAGAATTAGGGTGATGGGGGAAGGTAGAAGATTATTCTAGGCCAAGGGAACAATGTATTCAAAGGCCTTATGGCAGATTGCACTTAGGGCAATGAAAAGGGACAAGTCCACAGTTTGTGACAGTTTGAGCAATCAAGATATATAATGATACAAATAGATTATAACCTATAGAATAAAATAAATATCCACAAGTCCATAATGATATTAGATAATTGAATAATGAATTAACAAGGAAGGAAAGCTATTCATTACAGTAGAATACCAATCAATAAATGATTTAAATAGAAAAACACCATTTGGCAAGCACCACAGTAATAATTATTGCATGCAAGAATCATCAATCGATGCTAAAATCAGTGGATAGAAGTACAATGAGAAACAGAATAATTACATAGATGCGAAATATCTTTCCTACCCCAACAAAAAGAGTAACTTTACGGCACAGAAGCTTGCAGACACCATCCTAACCAAGGGATCAAAGTTCACTTAGCAGCACCAGCAATGAGACACATTAATATCACGTGCCTCCTGATACAACGCACTGAGAAGAACACAACATCACTGTGGTGATATTCTTCCCAAAATATAACCTTACTTTAAACATGAGGAAACATCAGGCAAACCCAAGTAGAGAGTGACACTACTGGGGAAGTGGCCTGTGTTTTTCAACGTTGCCAAGGTCATGAACATCAAAAGCAGACTGAGATAATGCTCCAAGTTGAAGAAGAATAAGGAGACAGGACACCCACATGCAACGACGAGGCACAGACTGCATCCTGAACCAACTTATGAAATTCAGACAAGTCTTAGGTTAGTTGATAGTATTGCGTTTTAATGTTAACTTCCTGGTTTGGATCATAGTACTATGGTTATGTAAGATGTTCGTAATTGGAGAAGCTGGGCGAAGGTACACAAGAAATCTTTGTCCTATTTTTGCAACACTTTTGCATGTCTGAAATTGTTTCAAAAACTTTAACAAAAAGTTAAAAGGAGGAAGAAAAGAAAAAGGTGCTTGTACAGTGGAGTGTAGAAAGTGGGAGGAAGATGTGGACGAGGTGGGCAGCCTGAGACCAGGCAGGATTGGTAGGAAATGTTAGAGACTTGGGTCTTTTCCCCAAGAGTAAAGGAAGGTGTTGAAGGGTTACCGGCAGGGCAGTGATAGATCATATTTTCATTTTCCAGGGATCATGCTGGCAGCTGCAGTAGGGGACTGTGCCGGAGGCAGGTTATACAGGTGGGGAGAGCAGTGAGAGGTTGCTGCAAGAGTGCAGGAGAGGGTGCTGCAAGAGTGCAGGAGAGGATGCTGCAAGAGTGCAGTGAGAGGGTGCTGCAAGAGTGCAGGAGAGGGTGTGCAAGAGTGCAGGAGAGGGTGTGCAAGAGTGCAGGAGAGGGTGCTGCAAGAGTGCAGGAGAGGGTGCTGTAAGAGTGCAGGAGAGGGTGCTGCAAGAGTGCAGGAGAGGGTGCTGCAAGAGTGCAGGAGAGGGTGCTGCAAGAGAACAGTGAGAGGGTGCTGCAAGAGAGCAGTGAGAGGATGCTGCAAGAGAGCAGTGAGAGGGTGCTGCAAGAGAGCAGTGAGAGGATGCTGCAAGAGAGCAGTGAGAGGATGCTGTAAGAGTGCAGGAGAGGGTGCTGCAAGAGAGCAGTGAGAGGTTGCTGCAAGAGAGCAGTGAGAGGGTGCTGCAAGAGAGCAGTGAGAGGATACTGCAGGAGAGCAGTGAGAGGGTGCTGCAAGAGTGCAGGAGAGGGTGCTGCAAGAGTGCAGGAGAGGGTGCTGCAAGAGTGCAGGAGAGGGTGCTGCAAGAGAGCAGTGAGAGGGTGGGGCAAGAGAGCAGTGAGAGGGTGCTGCAGGAGTGCAGGAGAGGGTGCTGCAAACTTGGTGTAGGGCGATGACAGCAAGAATGGACGGACATGGAGAGATTTCAGAATTCTGTATTTAGGTAGTGAAATTACTGAGTGATGTGGGCAAGGAGACGTAGGTGTCAAGGATGACTGTGCATCTCTGTCTTGTCCAACTAGAGAAACGGAGAAGCTATTCAGCAAGACAGAGCAAACACTGGAAAACGAAGAGATGTTGTGAGTTCAGATGTGGATACTTTGAGTTTGAAGTCCCTTTGATGGACCCAAATAATGATGTCAGAAAAAGCAGGTGGATTTTAGGAGAATGAAGCTTAGAGGCAAAATTTGACGTGCTGATGAAGATTGATAATTAAAGAAGATTGCCTCCCGAATAGTAGGGGAAGAGAGAGACATATAAACAAAATAGTTATGATTTATCCTAGAAAATACAAAAACCAAGTTCTACATAAGCAGCGAGGAGAAGTATCTACAAATGCAGGTAACTGAGAATGGATTTCACAGATTAAGTGCTTTTTGAGATGAGTTTAGGAGGATGAGTAGGAGTTTGTTAGTATTGACCTAAAGAAGGAAACTGAAGCAAAATTAGTATAGAGGGTTTATTTGGGCAGAGATTGAGGACTGAAGTGCAAGAAACACTGGGAAGTACTCCAAAGAACAAGGGAGACGCTCAAATTTTTAAAGAAAAAAGGACAAACCAGGAAGGAGGTGATTACGAGTTGTTTATCAAGCATTCGCATTGGTTTGTAGAAATCGTGTTGATTAGTGATGGCCATATACAGTGTTGAACTGCAGGGTACGAGTTACGGTGCCCTGCGTATGGCACCATTAGGTAGGTTAACATGTGGCTGCTTAGTGGTGCCACTCAGTCCAGAGTTATATAGCAGGTGGCTTTGAAATGATTACTTAGCTCAAGGGGAGGGGTGAGATGTGACTTCTATCTCATTTTAATACCTCTCTGGGCCTAATAATTTTAAGAGGGTTCACATTCCTCAGATAAAAAGGTTCTTTTATTTCTCATTAGGCAAATGCAGAGGAATCTTCAGACAGTCTGCGTGAATGTTCCTGTGTGTCATTAATTGGTAAGCAGGTCCAGCCCTGTAGCTCCCACTAAGAGGTAGCAGCTGTGGGTCATCCTAGCCAAAAGTGTCATTGCCACCGCAGGTGGACAGGAAGCAGGTGTTTTTGGTTCTCCACCTGGTCTTTCTTTGCTTTGTCCCCTACAGTGTGTTTGTAACGTTATTGGCATTTCATGAACAGAGTTTACCAGCATCTCCCTCCTCTTCACAGCCCATCCCACCAAAAGCCCCTAAACCATAGCCACAGGGCACTATAGACTGTTCTAAGGTTACAGTTCTTTCAAAAATTATTTGTTGTTTCATGTGTTCACTGTTTCACAATGACTTACGCAGGGTAACACCTCTGGGGCATTTTCACTGGGATTGAAGAATTCCCACTAGAACTAGTTGCAAATTGTAGAAAATAATAACTTCAGGGCAGGAATTACAGGTTCAGAATGACTTTTCTTCAGGGTACACTAAATACCCATCTTCCAAATGACCCATATCATTCAGAGCTATTTTCCACCTCCACACCCGGAGAGATACACTGTTCTCCCATCAACAAGTTGGTTCCAGATCATAGCCGTTATCAGAGCAGGAAGAGGCGGGAGGACTAATGCCTGAGGATTAACTGTCAGAATCTTGGAAGAGTCTGAGAAATCGCAAAGGAATTTCTGAGAAGCTTAACAGTAAGACTCTGTTCTTCCCTGTCCCTCTGACTCTGCGAGCCGCTACTCAAAGGCATTTCATTCGTCTCCTACAGAGCCAGACTGACTGGATTTGAACCCAGCTAAATTGCCTTTCAGGGTTCTCTCTGATCTCAGCCCACATCTGTTTGAGGGCTGTCTCCTGCGGAAGCATGCCTTTCCATCCATGAACGCTTTTCTCAAGAGAGTAGTCTCAAGAGAACTTCTGGACAGCATGTGTCCTCTGCCCAGTACTTTGGTTAATGACTAAAAAATGGGAAAAAGTCATATTAAAACATTTAATGAACTCCAAAGGAACAGCACCCTTTACAGTAGTGTCGAAAACCATGAAATACTTAGGGTCAAGTGAACAAGATATATAGAACATGAACAGAGATAACTACAAAATGTTGCTGAGAGAAACAACTTCGAAATAGAAGAGCAAAGTTGAAGGATTTATACTACCTATTTTTAAGACTAACTATAAAGCTATAGGAATCAAGACATCTGGTGTTGGTGTGTGACTAGACATATAGATCAAAGAAACAGAACAGAAGGTCCAGAAATGGACCCACATATTTACAGATAACTGATTTTTGACAAAGATGCCAAGGTAGCTGAGGAAGTGGTAGTCCTTGCATGGTGCTGGTCACATGGATGTATCTGCAATAGATACAACAGAAGTACTTGTATCCATGATATTTAAGCACTCTTAGGACTCAATAAGAAACAATTCCATAAAAAACTAGGGAAATATTTGGAGAGACAATTCATACAAGGTGCTATATGAATGGCCAATTAGCATACAAAAAGATGCTCAATATTTTTAGTTATCAGGGAAATGCAAATTAAAAGTCCAAAGGAAACCACTACACACTATATCCCATTTGAATGTTTAAAAAGAAAAAGACATACCAAGTCCAAAACCAGTGTTGGCAAAAATGTAGAGTCATGGACCTCTCATACATTGCTGGTAGGAAAACAACATGGCACAAACACTGTGGAAAACAATTTGGCAATTTTTTTTATGAAGTTAAAGATACATCCAACAATCCTACTCCTAATATTTACCCAGAAGAAATGAAAACATATGTCCACAGAAAGGCATGTAGACAAATGTTCATAGAAGCTTACTTCACAATAGCCAAAAAGTGGGAACAGCCCTAATTCTGTCAACAGGTGAATAAACAAATTGAGCTACATTCATACAATGAAATGTTGGTCAGCTATGAAAACAGAATGAACGCCCGTGCACGTGATATGGGTGGATCTCGAAAACATTATGCTGAGTGAAAGAAGCCAAACCCACAGAAGAATACGTGCTGTATGATTTCATTCATGTGAAATTCCAGAAAAGACAAATCTAATCTATATGGACAGAGAGCAGATCAGGGTTGCCCAGAGCCAGGGCGGAACAAGGACTGGCTAGGAGGTGACACTAGAGGGTTTCTGAGGGAAGGAAATGTGCATGTCTTGGGTGTTTAAACTTGTCAGAACTCATCGAAAGGTACATTTTAAATAGGTGCATTCTAATGAATTAAAATGATACCTCAAGAAAGAAGTTGATTTAAAAAAACATTTAATGAGTAGTGAATAACACGAATATCAAACTGCGAGTATGATACATAGAGTGCCAATTCCTGGGGATTCTCAGCCTGCAAAACTGGCTCACCTTCCAACATGGTGCGGGGCCCAGCCGGGCCCAGCCTGTGGCCGTCTCCGGGCCCCGTAGTCGGTGCCGAGTCACGGATGGCTAGGAATTCTGTTCCAGCTCTCAGTCGAGAAACTTTCCCTCCTCTTCCCAGCTCTGGCCCTATTTCCTAGGCGCCATCTCCTATTCCCAGAACTCGCAGGGTGTGGAGAAGCCAGACTCCTCTGAGGCCCAAGTCTTTGCCGGGTTCCCGGAGACAGGGAACGTAATCACTTCACCTTCGTTTACCCTCTTTCTCTTTTCCTAGCTACCTTCTCTCCACAGCCCCAGTCACGTCCTGCTTCTTTCAGGCTCTCCCAGAAACCATCTGCCCACTCACTCGGCTTCTGCCCTGGACTCGGTGTCCCGGCATCACCACACATGGCACGCAAGAAGATTCAGGGCTGTGCCTTTGATTTCAGGGTGATCCGAGGACTCAGGAAAGATGGATGACCCAATCACTCCAGCAGCCACCAGGGCAATGCCTGTGGTGTTGAGATTTTTCAGTAAAAGCTTCTTCCAAGGATTGACAGTTGGCCATTGCCCCCAAAGACTCTATTGAAATGTAATGACACTGTGGTCTCTCCTCCTTTCTGCGGCATGGAGTTCGAATTCCTTCGTGCCCACCAGGGCTCTGCATGGCCTGGAAGCCCTGCCTTCACTCGCTCTCCCCCAGGAGCTCTGCCGGGGGCCACTCCAAGCCTCGGCTGCAAGGCGGCCTCCCGTGTGCCGTCCCCATGGTCCCCATGCACTCATGGGGGGAGCCCGCCCTGCTCCCCTCACCCCTTCCTGTCTATTAGGGTCCCCAGCCCCCAGTTTACGGAGGGCAGAGACACGGTCATAATTGTCCTTTACGCCTTCCATGCCTAGCACTGCTCCTAACCCCTGGTAAGCGCTCAAATATTTCTTAGTGCGGTGCTTGGGGCTGTCAGAAACACAGAACTGAGGAGGGCTTCGTTTGCATCCCGTGGGGCTAAACACTCCCATAACCGTGAAGTGCGATGCAGGGTGCGCTGCCATAAATACCAAGCAGGCTGCAACTGCAATGGAGGTTTCCCAAGAGAATAATTGGTGCAGAAGTTTGAATTTCCCTAAGAAAACTGAATTATTAGTGAGTGTTTTCTCTGTGCCAAGGATGAGGCTAAACATTTACCTGTCATGTGAGTTTCCTGTGGCTACTATAATAAAGTATCACAAATTATGTGACTTAAAACTACCACTTTGTTCTCTCACAGTTCTGGGGCCTAGAATCCAAAAATCAAGGGGTTGGCAGGGCCATCCTCCCTCTGAAGGTTCTGGAAAAGAATCCTCCTTGATCACTCCAGCCCCTGAGGCTGCTGCCACCCTGGCAGTCTCTGGCTTGTAGCTAAACTGTTCCAATTCCTGCACCGTGCCTTCTCGTTTGTGTGTGTCTCTGTGTGTCCTCTCCTCTTCTTGTAAGGACAACAGTCATCAGACTTAGGGTCCACGCTGGGCTAGCAGGACCGTATTGTAAGTGATTACATTTGCCAAGACCATATTTTCAAATATGGTAATATTCTGAGATCTGGGGAAGATGTAAATTTGGGGGTGGGGACACCAACTACACATAGATAATCTCATTTAATACTCACCAAAACTATACGAGGTAGATGTTATTATAATATAATCTCTATTTTATACTCAAAGAAATTGAAGTGCAAAGAGCTTAAGCGGTTGCCCGATGTAACATTCCCAGAAGTGCCAGGAATTCTGATGCGAGCATTTTATCAAACTACACAGTGTGATGCGCCAGTCTTAGGACTTTCAAAAAGCTTTAAAGAATCGTGAACTACGTCATTCACTTAAAATAGCATATGTAAAATCAATGTGCAGATTAGAGAACATGAACACCATAAACGCCCATGCACCCACCGGCTTAGGCAGTAGGACCCTGCTGTTACCAGGAGGCGGGACCCTGCTTCATTCCCTTGCCCCACAGGTGTGAAGTGGAAGCCACTCCCCACTATGGTCTGAATGTCCCCAAACCTCACTGTTGAAATGGAATCTCCATTGTAGTGGCATCAAGACAGGGGGCCCTCTGGGGAAGTAACTAAGTCGTGCGCCCCCCCCCCCCCCCCCCCCCCCGCGAATGGATCCATGCCTTACACAAGGGCTGGGGGGACTGGCTTCCTCCTTTTGCCATGTGATGACACAGCACATGTCCCCTCCGGAGTATGCAGCAGCAAGGTGCCATCCTGAAAACAGAGAGACCAGGCCCTCACCAGACACCAAACCCACTGGGTTTGGATCTAGGGCTTACTTGGCTCCAGAACTATGGGGAAATACATTTCTGTTCTTTGTAAGTTACCCAGTCCATGGTATTTTGTTATAGCAGCATGAACTGAGTCAGATACCCAATCAACTTTCTTTCTGGATGCAACTTCCATCTCTGAGTCAGCTTCCCAGGGAACCAGGGCTCTGAGGATTGGGACCAGCAAAGTCCAAGAAAGCACACTTTAAAGTGAGATTTTGGAGATAGATATTCCACCTGCTAGGGCAACAAGATACCCTAGAGACACCATCACTGCTGGAGGGTGAAGTACAAAGAGCCCCGGTATGGATGGGTAGTAGTAGGCCTGAAGAAGTCCGGAAAAATTCAGGGTATGTTCTAGACTCTAGAATCTAGAGTCTACAGGAGTTGCTATTTAATTGTATATTTGGGGTGAGGAAATGACAATATATCATGATAATTAACGCTGGACTAGCGTGCAATGACAGATTCTCCAAATCTCAGTGGCTTTCCACAGCAGAAGTTCCTTTCCAGATCTTATTATGTTCCCAAACAACTGGGAAGTGGTGGGGGGCACTCTGCTCCATGCACTCACCCGGATCCAGGCAGCGGAACCTCCTTTACCTCAAAGCTGTTCTGCTCAGAGCACATGTCTCCAGCACAGCTGAGACAGAGCAGAAGCAGCAGGAACATTGAGTGTGGTTGCCCCTACACCCCACGGCCCTACTTGACAGCAAAAGAGGCTGCAAAACGCACCCTTCCTGTGTGCCCAGGAATCAACCAATAAAATGGGATTCAGTGAAACATAGAATATAATCCTGCTACAGACATGAATTTAGACTTTTGGCTTCAGCAATAAAGTAGATGGTGGTGCCATTTACTGAGACAGGCAGATCGGGTTCTGTGGCTGTGGTGTGGGCGGCGTGTGTGCACTGGGGACATTGCCCACTGGGTTCCCCAAAGGAGCTGTGCAGCAGACAGCTGGCTGCGGGAGTCTGCATTCTCAGAGAGAGGGTGGGGTTAGGAATATGGACTTGGATGTGATCAGCAGTTTACAGCAGGCTGCAAACAAAACGGAGGGCTGGGGAGGGACAGCTAGCTGGAGGGTCAGTGGGTCCTAAGTCTCCCTGTCCCTCCTAGGCATATGTCTAAAAGCTGACTCAATAATAAAGACTTTCTGACTTTATCCTCCTAATAAGCGAGAGTCTCTCACTCACCTTCCTCAAAATTCAATTGTTTAGGGGTCCTCAGGCCTGTTACAACTGGGACTGTCAACCGGTGGGGCACAGAGGGCTAGGGACTACCTTTTTCAACAACCAAGAGTCAATTGTTACTAATTTTCATATTAGAGACGCGGTCTTTCTCTGTTGCCCAGGCTGGAGGGCAGGGGCATCATCATAGCTTACTGCAGCTTCAACTCTGGGCTCAAGGGGTCCTCCTGCCTCAGCCTCCCCATAGCTGGGACTGCAGGCTGGGCCACTACACCCAAGCTGATTCTTCTCATTTTTTGTAGGGACAGGGTCTTGCTATGTTACCCAGGCTGATCCCAAGCTGGTGGCCTCAAGTCCTCCTCCCACCGTGGCTCCTGACTAGCTGGGATTGCAGGTGGGAACCGCTGCACCTGCCTTTGCTATTTAATAAAGAAGAAAGGGAAACAAAGCACCAGGCCCCACAGGGACATTTTGTCCATGTTTTCACTTGAGGGTGACCTCCTTGCAGCAGAGGAATGCCTGGAGGAGGGAGGAAGAGCTTTTACTTCTGATTCCCCTGAATCTACCCCCCCACCCCCCGTGGTGGAGCGGGGAGGGGGACATAGGCAGGAAGGTCCTGGGACCCAGTTTAGGAGGTTTTCCAAAGGACACGGTGTTCCCTCCCGGGCTCTTACCGTCCGGTTGTTCCACTTGCCCTTCTTTCGGGTGGGAAGTTGCCGAGGTGACTTGTGACTTGTGTGAGCACCATGCAGACTCGCTACTCACAACGTGTCACCGCGAGCCCTCGGAAAGGCCGGCGACCGGACCGCGCAGCCGACGCACAGTCGCCCTCCCGCTGCGGCCGCACCAGGTCGCGTGGGCAGGTGTCCCCGACCCGAGGAGACCCAGAGCCCCCACGGGGTCAGCTCGCCGAGCGGTGGCGGCGGGGTGCGGCCGCCCTCCCGCGCGTCGGGTCGCGCCAGCCCCGGACCGCAGCGAGCCAGCCCGCGCGCAGGAGTCCCCCACCGGTCAGGTGAACAGAGGATCAGAATGTCTGCAACACATGGAAAACAGGAGGGCTTTATTTAAATGTATATTTTTAAAACGTCTGATGCTACGGAAAGAGCTGTTCAGCAGGATAGCAGGAGAATAATAAATACAAATGTTTGAAATAGCAAAAAAAATTTTTTTAATCATAAATGTGGTACATGCCCATTTAAAAACTTTAAATAGTAGAGAAGGGTATAAAAGACAAAAAATAGAAGGTTTTTTCCTTACACCCTCCCACTACCTAAAGACAACCACTGTTAATAGTTTCTTATATTTCTTTCCAGAGTTTTCTATGCACACATACATTGAAAACATATATTTAAACATATTTTACATATGTATTCAATATTATGACTTTCTCTTTAATAATTAGTATATATTTAATAATGTATTTTGGCATATTTTAACACATATAGATTGGCTTTATTCTTTTTAATAGCTGCATGTGTTCTTTTTCTAGATAGATGTACTTTATATATTAGTCCCTATTCATAGACATTTAAGTTGTATCTAGATTTTTTTTAAATTTACAATGTTACAGTGAAAATTTTTTATTCATATATTTTTGCACACTTGTGAGAATCTATCTGTATGATAAATTCCTAGCAGTGGAGTTGCCAAGTCAAAGGGTATGTCCATAAAAATTATTTTTACAGATATTACAAAATGCTCTTCACAAAGTTTTTCATATTTGACTACCAATCTGTGAAAAAGATTATTTTCCTACATTCTCACCTATCTTGCGTTTTACTAAATTTTTAAATCTTTGCCAATTGGTATGTAAAAAAAAGTTTCTTTTTTGTTTCAATTTGCATATTTTCCATAAGTGTTCCTATTTCAACCTTTTATTAGCAAAAAGAATGCAAAACATATTGTGCAGAGATGCCTGGAACTGCACAAAGAGGCCTGGGATTCAGCATACTCTGTGCTTTGAAGTGTCCCTCCACCTGATCCTTTCCACCTTCCATGGAGTTCCATGAACCAGGTGGCTTGGGAGGAAATCCAGCAAGGTAGGGTAAGAGGTGGCTCGTTTATAAATGAGCCTGTTGAGGAAGAAACACTGATGTTGGCATCTAGACACAGCTCAGCCCTCGCCCTGTCCACACGCGCACAGATCGCATGGCTGTGTGGACAGCAGGGACACTCTGCCATCCGCAGTGACCTGGCATTGGACCCTGAGCGAGGCCAGGCTCCTCTGACGTCTTCACATTTATGGGGGTTGGCAGCGCTAGCAGCTGTTTAGAGGGTCATAAATAAGGCATGGATTAAGACTTGACTCGTTTTCTTTATCTCAGCGCAACTGCCCCTTAAATGATCATATTGGGTGTCACAGCAAGTATAGAATTAGAGCTCCAGGGGACAGGAATAAGAGGGAGGGCAGTGGATCTGCCCATCTCTGCACAGATTTCCAGCTACTTGCCATGTCCCTTGGTCATCATTGGAGGCCTCTTTTGCTTCCTTTGTTGAGGAAGAGATTTCCAGACACTGACTTGCTCACTCCCATGCCTCCAGCTGTACCTGGGCAGGATTTTTTAAAATATGAACTAAAGTCCACGTTTATTCAGAGTTCCTTAAGTTTTATTGATTGATACAAAATATTTACATATTTATGGGGAACATGTGATATTTGTTACATGCTTTAATGTGTGAGGACTTGAAGTGTTACCAAGACATAGAAATGACAAGTATCTGGGCAGTTGAAAGGTGGCCCATTGGGGATCTCAGAGAACAATATTCTCTGGCAGTTCTCTGGTAGTTTGGTCAGGCTACCAAACAACCTGCAGGGTGGGGTCCCACGTGGGTGCCGGTCCCAGAGCAGCTCTTCCCAGATACTTTTCCTTAGGCCACGTGGAAAAGTCACCGATAGCGATAGATGCTTAGTTTCATGAATCTGATAAGCTGGGGTTTGAATTTCAGCTCATCCAGTTATTAATAATTGCTGTGTGGCCTAGAGAAAGTTACATGACCTCTCTGCACCTCCACTTTAGCGATGATAGTCACAACTAACTCATAGGCCATGAGGCTTTAAGTGGGATAATCACATCCTCAGTCAGTGCTTGGCCTGTGGCACGTGTTCAGTCCATGTTGGCCGGTGTTCTTACGACCGGCGTGTGAGACACCCGCTATCCTCATGTGGAAAATCCACATTCCATTTTCAGATCTAAGTGACAGTGAGCTGGTAACTCCAGGGTTCATCAGAAATCAGCTCTTTTTACCACCTTGCTTGGCCTACTTAACCTTGGTCACTGCCTCGCTCACTTTTTCATGGGAAACTTGGTTTTTTAACAGCAGGACCCTGAGGGAAGGGGCTGCAGATCAGTTAAGTGGTGTCACAGGGCTACACACACGACACACCTATGCTGCGCACCGGATGTGGCTGTGGACTCAGGACAGCCACACCCACAGAGCAGCTTGGAGGTGGCGTCGCATGGAGAAAATGCTCTGCTCACCCACCAGCAGGGTCAGGCTGAAAGGTACCAGGAGTCAGAAAGGCTCTTCTCAGGGATCCAGTCCCCGTTGCTCCCAAGCCCCGATGTGACTGGTGTCCCGCGATGCAGAAGGCAGAGGCCAGCCATGCTCCCAGGGGTTCACTCCTGACCGCTGCCTCCAGCTGTGCTCGTCCACTCCCAGAGACACGGAAAGACAGAGAGAACAGGGATGTGTGTGCTCATGAAACAGCAAATCAGAAATTCAAAAGAGTCGTGTGATCTGGGCGTGCAGCTGCTGGCCTATTGTACAGAGAAGAGCTCCAACTCCCTCTCCCTCGGAGTTAGAGCGCCTCTGCCTCACCCGACTGACAGCTCACAGGAAACCCTGGGGACAGGGAAGTTACATTACAACAAGATATGTCACTGGGCACTTCCTGGAGGTGGAACTTTCTGCAAGAAAACTGGCCTGGGTTCTTCAAAAAGTCAGCATTTATAGGAGAAAATGGGAGACTGTTTTAGATGAAGAGACTAAGGAGACACAAACCCCCAAAACCAGGTGCAAACTTCTGTTAGATCCCTGTTCAAAAAATTAAAAGAGACACAGCCATGAAAGACATGTGGGGATAACTGTAGACATTGAAGTTTGGACAGATTCTCAGATGATACATTGGGATTACTGCTAATTCTTCTGGGCATGGTAATGCCACTGTGGCTCCTGGGAGAATATTCTTTTTCTCAGAGGGTGTCTGCTGAAGTAATTAGGAGTAAAGCATTATGATGTATGCACTAATTTTCCAGTAATGAGAGAGAGAGAGAGAGAGAATAGTTGTGCCAAATACATTGACAATTGTTGAATCCAGGTGGAGGTTTGTTCTAGGACGAGGGGGGTCATTCTAGGTTGACTGTAGGGAAAGGGTGTGTGAGTATTTATTGTACTGCTTTTTATCAACTTCTAAGTTTGAATTTGCAACATAAGAAGTAGAGGGAAAGGAGAGTTCATGCACGTAGGAACTGGTGTGAGTCTGATGGCTTCTGTGCGCAGCACACCTGCTGGAGAGCAGCGTCTTCCCTCAGGGAAGGGAGGAAGTCTCTTGATATCCTGTCCCTCCCCAAGTTGAGGACTGTTCTGCTGTGGGTGTCCTAGCTTCTGAGACTGGACCAAGAGGACCTTTCTGAGTCTCTGTCATCTCCAGGTGTGGAGGCTGTAAAGTCCACCTGTCCTGCATATGTCCCAGGGTCTAGTGAGGTTTGCTCCCCTGCATAGAACTCTCTCTTCCTTCCATCCTCACCTGGTGCTGTGAAAGTTGCCAGAATCAAAACAGAGTCACTTGCGTTAAAAACCCTGACAACGGAGCCAGGGAAAGCCATGAAGTGAGGGTTCTTATGCACAAATACCTGATAACAAGAACTATCACGAAAGACTCAGAAAAACCACAGCCTTGCACAAAGGCCATCGCAAGCTTGCACAAACATACACTTCTATGAGGACATCTGCCAAGCACTGCCTGTCTAGCTTCAGACTCGCGCCACCCTTGTTGTTGGTCCTTGTAATTCTTTCAAAACTATTATGTAATCCTCCTCATTTTTTCTTTAAAAACCTTTGTCTTCCCTTACCTCCCTGAATACATGCAAAATTTACTGTGGCATGCATATTCCCAAATAAATATCATTTTCTTCTAGAGAGCCCCTCTGTCTGTTGTTCAGGTTAATAGTACAAAACACAAGACTAGCTTCTCTTCTTCTTTCTCCATCACTATGGAGAAAATATGATTGTGGAAGAATTAAATGCCAAATTTTATTTACTTGCAATGTAAAACTTCATCATTGCTCAGTTGTCATAATTTTTGCTCACATTTATGGTCACTATTCACAGTTCAAGTTCATCTCAAATTTTTCAGGAGATTGAATATTGTGTTGCTCTTGTATCTTACACTTGGACTCCATAAGTCAGTAGAATTTAAGAATCATAAGAGAGAATTACCTAATAGTGGTTCTTTCGGGCATGGGGCAGGCTGTAGAGAGATGTTTTTGGGTGAGAAGATATTTTAGCAGAATGAGTCAAATCATTTCAGATATGCGGTCATCTTCCTTGATGAGAAACAGCAAACCATTCTGGGTGGCAGAAAGTCACACTGTGCCTCTGACCCAACAGCAAGTTTCAAGCCAGCTATGGGAAGAAGCTGCTTATCACAGAGCTGGCAAACCCTCACGGGGTGTGGGCAGCCAGCGTGATCACAGCAGTGGAAACCAATGCCCGGGATGTTGTTTGAAGCAGAAAGCCGGAAGTGTGATTCTCAGACTTTAATGTCCCGTGAAATGTTCATAAAACAAGGGGAGACAGAGTAGGGGTAGTAACTTTTTTTATTAAAGAGAGAAAGAAACAAAACCTATCATCTGCTATTACCGTCATTCATGAAACAAGGCACACTTTAATTCCAAACAAGTAGCAGAGGATGATTGGAGTGTAAAAACACCTGGGCCAGGGGATGGCGAGGACAAGAGCTGCAGAACGCCCAGATGGTGGGTGATGAAAGTGTCAGCGTCTCAACGAAAGCCCAGTCGAAAGAGCAGAGCAAAACACCATCCAAGGAGGAGATGATTAGCCGTCGTCAAAGCAATCACACCCACATCTTGGACCTCCTTTTGGGTTGCTGAGACCTAACAGTGAAGTGTGAAAGGTTTACTCTGCATTAGGAAAAATTTAAGCCACGTATTTTAAGATGCCAATAACAACCCCGTGTGAGGGTGTCAATCACATCACATTTTTGAAATTGATGTTGAATAACTTTATTTAAACCTCAAAACAGCAATAAGTTTTCACAATCAATTTGATCATCCCGTTTCTCACTTTCCACCCGAAGCTGAAGCGCTCAGTGGGTCCCTGTTGAATCGGCAAAAATCCAAACAACTATCAGCAGAGTCAGCGAGCAAATCAGTCCTGATCTGATCGTCCCAGCAACGATTGACCAAGGGAACCCAGAATGAGAATCACAACAAACCTTGTTAGAATGTCTACAGTACCTTCCAACCACACCTCAAACCAAATAAACGCGATTCCAGATGAAATATTCTGGAAGCAAACAATGGGCCTGCCGTAAGTGAGCTCTGGAGTCAAACACAGACGTGAAATGAACGTGAGAAATCTGTGCGAAGGGGTTGGGTTGTCCTTGCAGTCTTCCCCTGAATTCTCTAGAAAGCAGAGCCGGAAGCAGGGCAATGAGGTAGTGACACTTTTTGAAAGGTGCAAGCAGGGACATTTCCAGAGGGAACAAAAGGGAAGTGGGACAGGAGCGAGAGGAGGGCAAAGAGGTGACGCGTGGCTGACGCATGACTCAGCGGGTGGCGCAGGGCCTGCACAGAGGACATCAGGGGAGGCTCTGTGGACGAACCGCACCTCGAGTGGACGGGAGTGAGGCAGTGGGGGCCCAGCGCTTCCTCCACGGGGGTTTCAGGAGTGTCAGCGCCTACTCCAGAAGTCGGATTCCAGGCCTATGAGATCGTGTCCTGTCAAATTCTGGAAGTAGAGGGGCTTTGGTGGGCGGGTAGAGGTGGCAGGCAGAGAGAGAGGGAAGTAGACAATTTCGAGCTTGGTGTCCCAAAAAATCATGAACTACCATTTCCTGGTAACTATTAAGTCACTTTCTGACAGTCAGAATATTTTGTCCTATTGGTTGGTGCAGTACCAGTTAAGACACCAGATAGCATAATTTTCAGTGCTCAGAGATAACTTATTTAAGGAATCAGGCTTTTCTTACTAGGAAACATGGAAATATTTAAACCTCAATCACAGATATAGTTAAATTTTAGTAAGATCCATAAATGAATGCCAAGAATTTTGCCAAAGATTGAGGATATTAAAAAATTACTGAGATGTACAGGTCCACAGAATTAAATGTTTTTTGATTCAAGCTTCCATAGAAATCATCAGTGACATTCATGTTGTCTTAGTTTGGATCCCTCCAGGACTGACCGTGACACAGGGCGTGAGCACATGTAGCTTA
The DNA here is from genome assembly GCA_008750895.1 of Mirza zaza. Classification (NCBI taxonomy): domain Eukaryota; kingdom Metazoa; phylum Chordata; class Mammalia; order Primates; family Cheirogaleidae; genus Mirza; species Mirza zaza. The sequence goes on from VSMD01055825.1 coordinate 81,063, forward strand.
TTTAGGAGGTGGAGAGACCGTGAGCACGGGGCTGAGAGCAGGCGGAGAGGCTGTGTCATCCGTGTTATCCAGCAAGTTCTCACTGTGGGGACGGGAGCAGTCACTCTGGGCGCCCTGGGAGCCAGAGTGAGGCATTCCTCAGAGTCATCGCACTGAGGAGGCGCAGGCGAGTCGGGCACTCACACCTCCGTGACGGTGAGTGGTCGGTTGGGAGCTGGCGCCGGGAGTGTCAGATCTCGGGGACTTGCGGCCGCGGTGCCGACGCCAGACCCCTGCACGGGGAAGTGTCGGCAGGGCCCGATGCGGCAGGCCGTGTTGGCCATGAGCCGCCGTGTCTCCTCTCAGGATGTGCAGCAGGCTGCCTCAAATATTACAGTAGTTTCAAATTTTAAAAGATGTTTGATATTGCTAACGCAGGATCCCTTTCTTTGTGAAATAAATAGATGCTTTTTAATTTTTATTTATTTATTTTTTTGAGACAGAGTTTCGCTCTATCACCTGGGCTAGATTGCATTGACGTCATCATAGCTCACTGTAACCTCCAACTCCTGAGCCAAACCATCCTCCTGCCTCAGCCCCCCAAGTAGCTGAGACTACGAGCTCATGCCACCAAGCCCGACACATTTTTCTATTTTTAGTAAAGGAGGGGTCTCAGTCTGGTCTCAGGCAGGTCTCAAACTCCGGGCCTCAAGCGAACTTCCCGCCTCGGCCTCCTAGAGTGCTGGATTATAGGCGTGAGCCACTATGCCCAGCCTAGATGCTTTATTTTAAATCACTTTGGATGCATTCTAACACATCTTATCAAGTGGAATGCTTTCTTCTTTGCAAAATTAAGCTTAAAACATAGATTAGTGTGTAGGTAGCTAAAATCAGAAAGCTTTGCTTTTGGAAAATTTGCAAGGTTTTTTTTTTTCCCCCTTTTTCTTTTTAATTTTTTTTGGTCCTGCCACGGGAACATTCCTACAAAAAACTTAAATACGTTCAGGAGTTAACTAAATCTTGCCAGTTATCTGAATTGTGGAGGTGGCAGATTATTTAATCAGGCTGACTAAATTCATCTAGGAAGGAAAGCAGACTTAACAGAACATCAAAAATAGACACACCAGCAGAGGACTCCCAACTTCAGTCCCAAGGGATGTCTCCCAAAAGTCGAAGGCATCCCTTGTCAAGGGCAGGTGGAAACTCTTAGCTGCCTCCATTAGCATAGGATGTTCAAGCAGGTATCAATAAAGTATCGATGCCCCTTATTTATGTTTGTTTATTTTATCACAAGCACAATGAGCAGTTGTGTTTTTCTCAAATAAAACATGGGAAGAATCCAAAGGCTAAAAGTGGTATCTTTGATGTAAAAGCCAGTGCTCGGGGGACTCTGCACCATGCTGCCATAGTTTTGTTGCTTTGCACATGCTCAGCTCCCTTGGGGTCCACAACTGGCGTTGGGTGAAGCCTCCCCACCATGACAGCCTCTAGTGAGTGTCTGCAATGGACCCGGTTCCCGGTCTCAGGGCACCACACTGCGGCCCCCCACATAGACTCCATATTCTCCATGTAAGGGCTTTCCCTGGGTGATTATTGCTTTATAGGTTTTTCTCACATGGAACTTGTCTGTGCCAAGTTTCACATCAACTTGGCTCTTCTTGCTTCATCTCTGATTTTTCTTTTCGTTCTTCAGAGTTCTCTGTTGGTTTGGGTGCTGATTTGTTGCTCTTGTAACGCTACTTTCTAGCCATTTCTTCTACAGTTCTTCAGAGTCTTACACATCATTTAGTCATGTTTACATTTTAAAAAAAAACCTTTTAAACCTTGAAGCAAACAAGTCCTCAAAAAATGTGTAAAAGTTGCCAAGGAAGTAAATAAGTAGTCAGAACGCGTGCAATTTTCATAAACACTTTCACGAACCATATTATGTTCGAAATACGTGTTGTAGAAGTTCTAAAATTAATTTTAAGGAGGTGAAATAAACAAATGCCTTGAAACGTATGTAATCCCTCTAAAGAATCACCATCCACATGCCATCAGTTTGTAAATCAGCGGCCCCAGGGGGTTCCTCGATGCTTGTGCATTCATTGGTGATAGTGATCCCATGACAGCTTATCTGAGCCTCAGCATTTTTCCCTATCTGTAAAATGCAAACATTAATAGTATTTGCATAAGTTTGTTGTGGGGTTTAAAGAAGATAATGCATATAAAACATTTAGCACTGTGCTCAATAAATTATTGAGCTCAGTTAGCTATTATTATGTAAGATATTTTTACTCCTATTTGGAACAAAAATTGAAGAGACAAAAAAAAATTGAGCTTCTGGTGACCACAAACCTTCTGCTCTGACTTCTCTGGAAAGGCTGATGCTGTGACAGATGTGACCCTTCTGTGGTGACACTGAAGGACACTGGACAGCTCAGGACAACCGATGTCCCACCTGTTGCTCCTGCTGCTGAGTTGAATCGTTCTTCTCCCTTTGACCTCTAGCAGTCAAACAAATGATCAAGGACAGAGAAAGCAGCCCCTTGCCTAATGAGGGATTGTTTGGATGGATGATAAAGGTGACCTTGGGTCTCAGACTGTCCCTGAGCCTCTGCGATGATGGTTGATTGAGTTACTTAGGAATCCAAAGGAAAGATCTACACAGGCAGAAAGACTTTCACTTCAACATCATCTTGATGCTTTATTTAATCTTAATGTGAAGATTTTCTTTGTATAGGTAAGAGCAAGCCTCTTTCTGCTTGTTGCTTAGTGTAGGTAGTGGCTTCAATAGTGTCCCTCCAAGTTCATGTCCACTTGGAACCTCAGAATATGGCCTAAGTTGGAAGTAGGGTCTTCAAAGGCACATGGAATCAGTTAAGGACCCGCAGACGCACCCATTCTGGATGCAGGGTTGCCCCTGAATCCAATACTGGGTACCCTTACCACAAGGGGAAGGCACAGAGAGACGTGGAGGGAAGAGGGTGACGTGAAGATGGAAGCAGAGACTGGAGTTGCAGCCTGTCCCCACGTTGCGGAACGGGGAGAAATGATGGAAGCCCTCACCTCCTCCACTCCGTGTCTGCCTCCTCTGCTTTATTTTTCTACACAGCACTCGTCAAAATCACATTTCTTATTTTTCTTTTTGCTTGCTTTTTCCTCTCCCTCTGCTAGAATATAAGCTCCACAAAGGCAGGGACTCTGTCCTGCCAACTGCTACGTATCTGCTGCCTAGAATGGTGCCTGGCCCTGATACACACACACACACACACACACACACACACACAATAGAGACATTAATATACATAAGTAGGTGCTCAGCAAATATTTATTGAATTTATAAATAAATGAAATAGATAAGAATCCTAGGGATTGCCTCATAATTTTTCTTCTTACAAGGGACAAAACTGAGAGGAAGAATGAGGGCATCCCAGGTGTGTGAAAGCAGAGGACCAGAGGGAGCAGAGCTGCTGGGACGGCAGGGGGCTCAGGGAGGTGGCAGCGTCGCCTGACGGGGGTGCAGGGACGTGAGCCTGGAATGACGGATCAGGTCTTGAGTGTGCAATGCCTGGCACATCGGTAAAGAATTCAGATATACCCTGACGCAGTGCAAAGCCAACGGGCTTATTTAAAGAAAAAGACTGATACAGAGCTTTAAAGAAATTGCTTGGGAAGCAGTGGTGGAGATGGACTGGACGAGTGAGAGGGGAACGGCCGAAAGTGCAGGTGAGAAACAGGAAGGGCCGGGGATTGGAGGAAGGCCCGGCAGCACAGGGAGGGACTGGCCAAGGGGAGACACAGAGGAGGACACTGCCTGGGAACAGCCCTGCCTGGTTTCCAGGGTCTCACACCGGGCTGAGTGCTTGTGGCTGCGAGACACAAGTCATAGAGCAAGTGGGAGGTGGTGGACCTAAGTTTGGGGCCCTCATGGAACATTCCAGTGCAGACGCCCAGTGTCAGCTGCCCAGACAGGTCTGCTCAGGACAGGGGTAAGAGCGAAGGCACAGCTAAGGCAGCTGGAAAGGAAACCACCCTGGCTGAGCACAGATAAAGAGACAAGAAGCCCAGGGACAGACCTCAGGGGAACAGGAAGTGGGGACCTCTGCTCTGAGCACACTTACTCCACTGCATGATAAAAAGCACTTTTAAATTGCTTACAGTTCTTTAGAGAAAGGCTATCTTTTGGTGTTAAGTGTTAATATTTTAATGACTCTGTTCTAGCTCTTATAAAGCTTATGCAGAATAAACTGACATTACTAATGTGGACAAAATAGACTCCATGGTAAAAAATAAATCATTATAATGAAGAGAAACATTCACCTTAATCATCCAAAATAAACACCGGAAACAAGAGTGATGGGCACTACACTGGACCTGGGAAACGAACAGGGTATCTTGTTTGTGCAAGAGGGTAACCAAGAGAACTTCTTTCTAAATGCTAGAAAACACCCTTCATGCCGGGTGAGGGCCAGGGTATGGTCTGAGGGCTCTCTGTTTCATTGCTGACTAGCATGGGACGAACATATTCTTTCCTCTTCCTGTAAACCCACCTGGGTCCCTTTGTGGCTCTATGATCACTGGGCACTTGCTAACGACCTCTGGTTAAGGGTTTCATCTGGATGAAGCAAGTGGATTAGTCTGTTGCCGTCTGACACAGGGACTCAGGATTCGACTGTAGAGTTCTTCCAAGGGGAGGACAGACAGAGGGGAGGGGCGGCTGTCCGTCCACCCAGCCCCTGCCCGCTTCGCGCAGTGGCACAGAACGGTGGCTGGGGAAAGGAGAGAGAGGCCTTTCAAACCCCCGGGGTGGTCGGCAGCTTGACCCGTCCCACCGGAGGCTCTGGATCCGCCCTGGGCTGGGAGAGCTGGCACCAAAGGGAGGCGGCCCTCCCCGCTGTGGCAGCCAGGCTCACCCGCAGAGGCACAGCTTCACGGGGACCTAGTGCAGAGAACCAGCGGGACGCCTTTTCTACAGCAGCACACTGTGTTTCAAGGGCATTTCTATCCATTGTTTTGTCGAACCTATTGGAATATAAAATGGGCATTACTCTTTAAAAGCTTTTAATTATGGAAAATTTCAAACAGGTACAAAAGTAGAGCGTATACTAGCGTAGACCCCCGAACCCGGCATCCTCCTTAGACAGTTATCAATATTTTGCCACATCTGTTTCATTTGCCCTCCATCTTCCCTCTTTTTCTTTTTCTGTCTTTCTAGAGTATTCTAAAGCAAATCCCAGATAACATATTTTTTCCATGATGCTATTACCATCTCCGACAACATCGTAAGTAATTCCTTCATATCGTTCAATAGTCTATTGTAGAAAAGGTGCCATTACCCTGTTTTTGTTAATTCACAAGAAAACTGAGGCTCAAAGACAAAACCGTGGTCAGGGCTGTGCGGTAAGGAAGGGCACTGCCCCAGAGGGGCCGCTGGCCGCGAGCAGCCGCAGCTTTCCCTTCCCCTGGTGCTGGGCAGACGGGAAAAGTGCAGCGTCGGGTCACCAGGTCTCAGAAGCAACACACAGCTGGTGTGTCTCTCAGCAGGTAAGATATTGCAGCAGCCACCCTTTGTTCTTTGTGAGATTTGTTAGATCTTTTTCCCAGAATCAGCCCAAACAGCGTATTGTAGACAAAGCACACCGCCAGCTGCTCAGCCTCCCTGTGCCGTCCTGCACTCCGGGGGCTGGAGGCCCGGGAGGGAAACAACCAGGCCAGCAGTGCTTGCGAGGGAGGGACTGAACCCCTGGCCCCGGGGACTGGCCTCTGTCAGTGATAGTGTGAAGTCTATTTCCTGTGCCCCCGATGCCCTGAAGCCTGGCGAGGGCTGCCAGAGGAAAGGGACGACCTCGAGAAGAGGTGGAGGAGATGCATGTGCTACCAAATGTGCCCCTAGAGAGGAAGGGGGTGAAGTGGTCAACCTGACGTCCTCCCAGGCAGCGCTTAGGTGGCTATGGGTCCTGTCTCCTGGTCCCACGTCCTGTTGGTGTGCTGCGTTCCTGTATCTGTGCTCTGGCTCTCGTTCGAGCAAGACAGCTATTGGGAGGTTTCTCCCAGACAGCTGATATTCATTAAAATAGCAGAAAATAGGATGGTAAATAATCATGCCATACAAGAGAATGAGAATGCATCTAGGAGAAGGAGCTGGGGGCTGTGGGAGTCCTCAGCAGTGGCCTGTGTTTATTTTAGTTATCCTGAGTCATCAGCTTCACAGGCCTGCCAGCTGCAAGCTGTGTCTCTCCTGATGTTGACATGTGGCCCAGAGGCAGGAAATTTCAGAACAGAGGAAAGGTGGCTTTTAAACAACCACCACCAACAACAACAGCTGTATACTAACTGGGTCACGGGGTCAAGATTCAGTCATAGGCAGGTTCTAGAACCAAAGGACATTTATTTCAGACTCTTAGTGGCCAAACTTAGATTTTTGCCAAAGCAAGTTAGTTTAGGATAGAGGAGTATAGTTTTCATTTTTCTCTAGGAAAAGAATTCAACTCACTCTTGCATATTTACCATTTTAAAAGATTTAGTGTTCCTGCTGTTCTGGTGTATAATATACACATACATAGGCACATATACTTACATGTATTCTTTTGCATGTATCAAATATTATAGAGAAACATTATCTTTTGCTAGGAAGTTGTAGTAGTCATTCTTTTCCTCCTTCTTCCCACTAAGTCCAACTAAAACCTCTGGACATTACATATGAAACAAACATAAGGTAGGCAGGCTGAGGTCTTCAGGACCCCAGGAAAACACACTGCTGAGCCCTCTGCACTTTCTGTTTATGTCATATATCCCAGACTTATTGCTGAAGAACCTGGCAACCTGAAAATGCCAATGGGCACAGGCAAAAACAAACAAAAGCCCCAACAAAAGCTTTCTCTCACTAGCCAAAGGACCAAGAAAAGGGCAATCTTGTAAAACAGAAAACCTTTGGGCAGTATCTGCCTTTTGCTCCAGTCAAGCACCCCAGCAAACACATGGTCCCACCCGCACTCGTGCCCGCAGGAGTCCAGTGAGAAGCCGATTCCCCCCAAACCCCCGCAACAATGAACGGCCCTCCCAAGCGCCACTGAGGTGGTATCAGAGGAAAATCAGGACTGTCACTACTGCTCAGAGGTAACAAAGCCACCACTGGAACGTGTCAGTGGAGGCAATGTGGACAGAAGTAATGAGGGTCCCTTACACCTCCCAGCCAGGGAGGTATCCGGGGAGGCCAGGTGGGAAGCCAGAATCTCTACCCAGTAGTAATGAGGACCTCCCTCCTACTTTGGGTATCAGAAGAAGCTGAATGAGAAACCTAGACTTCTCCTCCCACCTGTGGGTAAGGAGGCAGCATCCTCACCTTCTCCTGCCATAGGGTCAGAGGAAGTCGGCTAACACAGAAGGGTTAAGTAAGATTTGGATACTCATAACAGAATATCTCCCAAAATCCAAGTTTCAGTATAAAACTACTTTTCATATTAAAAAGCAATAAGATAGCAAGCTGAATGAAAAAAAAGATAATCAATACATGCAACACCAAGATGATAGAGATACTAGAATTATCTGACAAGGATTTCAAAGCAGCCATCATAAAAATGCTGCAGTGAGCAATTAATTACAAACATACTAGAAGAGATTGAGAAAATAGAAATTCTAGCAAAGAAATAGAAAATCACAGCAAAGAAACAGAAGATATAATGAAAATCCAAATTTAAAATTTAGAACTGAAAATATAATAATAAAAAAATTCAATAGATGGGTTCAATGGCAGAATAAAGGGGAAAGAGAGAAGAATCAGAGAGTTTGAAGACAGAACCATAGAAACTATGCAATCTGAACACAGAGAAAAAAAATAACTGAAAAAATACAAATAGAAGCACAGACAGCTGTGGGACTATAACAGGTCCATGATTCTAGCATTCATGTTGCAGCCAGAGGGAAGTTCTGAAAATGTACTTGAAGAAATAATGGCTGAACTATGTCGTGAATTTGGCAAGAGACATAAACTTGCAAATTTAAAAAGGTGAGTGAGCCCCAAACAGGGAAAACCAAAGCAATCTACAAGACATATCATTATTAAACTTCTGAAAATTAAAGACAATGGAAAACTTGAAATCAGTAAGAAAGAAACAAGAGCTTCCTGTGGGGAAGATGATGGAATGACAGATTTCTCATAAGAAACCACTGAGACCAAAAGGAAATGGCACAAAATTTTTCAGGTGCTGAAAGAAAATAATTGAAAAGCCAAACTCCTATATCCAGTAAAAATATCCTTCAGGAATGGAGGGGAAATCAATAGATTACCAGATGAAGGAAAGCTAAGAGAATTTGTCATAAGCAGAGATACTCTGAAAGAACAGCTGAAGGAAATCCTCTAAACAGAAAGGAAATAATAATAATAATAATAAAGAATCTTGGAGCAGGAAGAAGGAACAAAAAACACTGTAACCAAAAATATATATGGGTAATCACAATAGATTTTTCTTCTCCATTTGAGATTTCTAAATTACATTTGATAGTTGAAGCATAAATATGAAAATTACAACAGGCTGATGTGGGTCTAAATGTACATAGAGGAAATATTTAAGACAATTATAAACAAGGAGGAGGGTAAGGGACTTAAAGGGAAGTGAGTTTTCAACATTTCACTCAAATGGGTGACATCAGTAGACTGATAATTTATTTTATGTAAATATATACCTCGAGCAACCACTAAAAAAACTATTGAAACAGATATACCCCGAAACACTATACATATGTCAAAATCCAAATAGAATTTTAAAAAATGGAACCCATAAGAAGAAAGGAAAAAGAATACAGATAAAGGAAAGACAGAGAAGCAAACAAAACCATAAAAATAAACTGGCATACTTAACTTTAATATGTCAGTAATTACATTAAATGCCAAGTGGTCTAAATGCACCAATTAAAAGGTAGAGATTGGCAGAGTGAATTAAAAAACACAATCCAACTATATTCTATCTATAATAAACTCACTTTGAATATAATGATATTGGAAGGTTTAAAAGGACATAAAAAGATATATCATGAAAACATTAATCAATAGAAAGCAGGAAGGACTATGTTAATATCAGACTATAAGGACTTCAGAACACAGAAAATCATATTAAAAGGGATAACACACAAATAAGACATAGCAGTCGTACAGGTGTATGCACAAAACAACAGAGCTGCAAAATATGTGATAAAACTGATAGGACTGCAATGAAGATAAACAAATACACAACGGCAGTTGGAGTCGTCAATACCGTTTCCTCAATAATTAATAGAACTAGAAAGAAGATCTGCAAAGGTAGAACAGAACTCAACAATATCAGCCAATGGTATCTAATCGACATTTCTAGAACTCTCCATCTGACAACAGTGTGATACATTCTTTTCAAGTGTCCGTGGAACATATACAAATATAGACCATATCCTGGTCCATAAAACAAACCTTAACAAATTTTAAAATTTGAAGTTTTACAGAGGATGTTCTTCAACCGTAAGGGTGTAAAACTAGAAATCAATAGCAGAAAGATAACAGAAAAATCTGCATGGAATCTAAACAATCCAATTCTAGATAATGCATGGGTCAAGAAGTCTCAAGAGAAATTAAAGGAAAAAAAGACATTGAACTGAATGAAAATGAAAATACAACATCTCAGAATTTGTGGGACCCAGTAAAAGCAGTGCTGAGAGGGAAATTTTTAGAACTAAATTTTACCTTAAAAATGTCTCAACTAAACACTCTAAGTTCCCATGCTAAACTCCCTATGGGGGAAAAAAATAGAGCAATGCCCCCAAGCAAGCATCTCTCGTTCAGCAGATGAATGGTTAAACCAGTTGTGGTCTATGGCCATACCACCCTGAATGCGCCCGATCTCGTCTGATCTCTGAAGCTAAGCAGGGTCGGACCTGGTTAGTATTTGGATGGGAGATGGGAAACCAGTTGTGGAACACCCCTACCTTGGAATACTACTAGGCAGTAAAAAGGACTGAACTCTTGGCATGTGAAACAACCTGGATGAATTTTCAGAGAATTATGTTGGGTGACAAAAGCCAATCTCAAAAGGTCGCATGCTTCATGATTTCATTTATATGACATCCCTGAAAATGACAAAATTATAGAGACAAAGAACTAATTAGTGGTTGCTCGAGATTAATGAAAGGGTGACATGGAAGGGAAGTGGCTGTGGCTATAAAAGGACAGCATGAGACTTTCATGCGGTGATGAAAATGCCCAGGATCTCAACTGCTCAGTGTCTGTGCCTGGTATCCTATATGGTACATGGTATTACAGCTTTGCAAGCTCTATCATCAGGCAAACTCTGGGTAGAGAGTACAGGGGATCTCTGTATTATTTTTTTACAACTGCATGTGAGTCTGAAATTATCTCAAAATAAGTTTAATTAAAATACATACATATATATATATATATATATATATATATATATATAT
>VSMD01055830.1:0-38081 GCA_008750895.1 Mirza zaza
AACATTTATTTGGCACCTACTATTTGTCAGAAGTTCTCATACATTCCATTTCTTTATAGTCCCTGCCATGGCCCAATAAGAGGGTTGTTTATGTCTCTGTCTCATGGATGAGGATGCTACAGCAGTGATAGGCTAGCTGCTCATGAGTTCCGTGTCCTCTGTCTCTGTGGCAGGCTGGTAAATGACACTTTCCAAAAGCTGGCTTTTAGTGGGGCACACATGACTGAGTTCCGTTCGGTGGAATTGGGCAAAAGCTATCTAGATCTCATATATACTCCCTGGTCTTCGTATTTGCCCACAGGTATTCCATACTCCCTGTTCCTTTGCCGGCTGGATGCAGATGAAAAGGTGGGTCTCAGAAGCCCCAGCAATGGCACAGCCATCCCACCCGAGGAGCCTGGGTCCCTGAATGACAGCATGGAGCATGTCAGGTAGACAGACCCTTGGCAGAAGCCCAGGAGACACAGCCCCACAGATCACCTGCAGGGAGACCCACTGCTCAGTCACTTCCCAGCCATGGGCCTCCATTTCCCCTTCTACACCAGATGGGGTGGCACCCGATCGTGGCCAAGACTCCTGCAAGGCTGTTAATCGAGGTGCATGTGCTCCTGTAAGCAGGGCAGGACAAAGAAAGATGTGGAGACTCTTCCTCATCCTGCCAGGCTCTTGCTGGCTTCCTTGAAGATGTCTGCTGGGCACGTGTGGCACCTCCATTAGAAACCACAGAACACGCCAGGTAAGGGTCTAGGAATGAATGGCGGCCGGCACCCTGTCCAGGCCTTCCCACCATTGTTGCTGATGAGTTAGTCATCTTCACCTCCAGCAGGCATGGCCCTCTGACCTCCGCTGCCATGGGGAAGAGCTCACCAGGAGGAGCCAAGCCCCTCATCCCCCAGCTCTCCTGCCTCCTGCGGGCCCACGGCTTGTCTTCTTCCTTCCTTCTCACCTGGACGCCAGCTCCAGGGCAGTGCCATTTCATTTTCCACCCAGGCTCACAGCCAGCTCCACCACCACCACACTCCGTCCCAGGAGACCTGCAGAAACGACATAAGGCACCAGCTGCCAGCTGGGCCACGAAGGCCATTTCTGCAGCGCGAGTCCCAAACAAGGGACACGCCTGGCTTCCTAGAGCCCTCCTTAGGTTATTTGTTGGTGGCGTATTTCTCTCCCCTGTCTCGCTTGCCTGTCTCCCTCCCGCGAATATCTGTCTTCACCACTCACCCTCCAGAGGCATTTGTCTGCTGGGAAAACAGCGGCTGACAGCAAAGGTCACCGCGACCAGTTCTGGCTGGCCGCATACAAATGTGCCTTTTAGCGGTGGGCGCTGCAAAGAGAGCCCCGGTCCTATTATTGATAAATCCTTGAAAAGACTCTAATGTATCTTCATTTCAGGGAAAACAACTGCCTTCAAGGTTGCACCGAGAAAATAAAGCAGGCGGCCTGGTGAGGGATTCGAGAAGCTGGCATTTTCCCGAAGATTAAAAGATAATAACACTTCTATTAGGATCACTCCGCCACGCTGTATTGATCTCATCAGGGAAGCCACTGCAGGTCTAATATGAACAGAGCGCGTTCTGGAATTAATCACGGGGGGTTTTATTACGGTGCATAGGGCGTTTCGTTCAAGCTGCATCGTTTGCGATATTTATGGCCCCACTCCCTGGCCGTTATTAAGTGCGAGTGGGCCGCGTGGAGCCCGGCCTGCTGGGCTAGAACACGAAGTCATTCTTCAAAAGTAAATCTTATCTAAACTGTGCACGCAAAGCCAATTATGTTTTGATTTACATTTTAATTCTGCCGCAGACGCCCCGTGCTGGAGTGGGAGGAGCCAGGGCTGAAGATCCGGTCCAGAAAAACCCGGTTCATACCTGGCCCCGTGTTGGGCTGGAGATGGGACCTCGCACAAGCTTTTTGTTTTTGCTCAGCCTCAGCTTCCAGATCTGTGAAATGGGAGTGACAGAACCTGCCGCCCGCCAGGGCAGCACGGTTCAAAGAGACAGCATCCACAGAGCATAGAACATAACACCTGGCTCAGGTGAGCGTTCAAAACTAAGCCCTGCTCTTCTTAGTGATTTCTTCGACTATTGGAGAATTCAGGCGAAATCTGAATCTTAGCAAAATAGCCAATGAAAATAGGCTGATTTCTTTTTAATCCTAAACTTGACAAACACATGAATGTGTTTTACGGTGCATGGAAAGTAGCTTCTAGTTTGCTGGTTTCCACCTCCTGCCCTTTTCGTACAGATCACGGATGCCTGTATTTGCCCCACCATGTGGGGCTGACCGTCAGCTGTTGGATAAAGAGTGTATCTTAAATCTGGCAGAGTTTTTGAAAAAATTAAATAAGATAGAGCTGGAAAGGGCTTCATCCAGACCTCACACACTCACTAACTCTGGGCTTTATATCATCGGTAGGAAGAGGAGAAAGAACAAGTAGTGGTTGTAGCATTACTAATCATGGTAGTAGGACCAATAGCCACAGGAGTGACATTAGTGATTACAGTAGTGGTGACAATGGTGTAAGCAAGAAGTATTAGTAGTAGCAATGGTGGCAATAGTAGGAATGCTAGTGCTGGTGGTAGCAGAAAGAGTAATAGTGGTAATGGTAAAAGGAATATTCCAGCTTCACTTCTCATCACCTGTGTGATGCTAACCAAGTTATTTAACCTCTCTGAGCCCAGGCCCATCATCTGTAAAATGGCCATAAAAATATCTATTTCTCATGCGTCTTATCCATATAAAATCAGATGTTATAGGTGAAGCTCTGCCTGGCCCACACCAGGCTTGGGAAGCATTAATTTCCTTCCCTATCACCCTCCACCTCCGCCCTGTGCTTCTGAGGCTCCAGTGCTTTGTGATCAGGTGGCTATAATTTGCCTTTGAGAATGGTTATGATGGAGAGAGCACTGCAGTGGGGAGTCTGGTGAGTGGGGTTTGAGGCTAGATCAAAACCCTGATACTCCTGTCTTCAGCCCAGGGCAGATGTGAAGACTCAGTGAGAAAATGCAAGGAAGCCCCTCACGCAGGACCTGGCATACCACAGGCACTCAGTGTCAGATACCACTAAAGAAAGGCTCTCTGCCTTTCTGACCTCAATTTCCCCATCCACGCAGTGGGATTCATGTGTGTATGTTCTATTTGACCAACAAATTAAGGAACCTGCTAGGGCACGTCTTGAAGACAAAGGGCTTCATTGTCTTTCCAGAGCTTGACCTTGTCCCTTGCAGACAACAGGCACCCTATTAACAATTATTGCATCATTCGCACCATGTAGGAATTCCCTTCCACAGCATCAAAATTAGGAGGCTACGTGTTCTCTTCCACTTGCATATTTCTAGCGTGGAGCTGCTCATCAGCCAGGATTGAGCCCATTTCCTTGTTAAACAACTATAAGTTCCAGATGTGAAGTTGAAATCTGTCTCCGTAACTGCCACCCTTTAATCCTAGTTCAGGCCTTGGGCATCATAGGAAACACTTTGATGTGGCAGTGCTGCAAATGTCCCATTAGATCCCCCCCCAGTCTTCCTTTTTGACTGGCTAGACACCACCGGTCCTTCAACTGTTACGCTTATGACATGGTCCATTCACTCCCCAACTCAGCAAGCTCTGATCATGTACGCAACTAGAACAGACCTGCACTGGATGCCAGGAGCACAGAGATGGAAAATGACAGTCCCTGGGGCTACAGAGCTAATGACCCTGCTTACAAGTGTCTTCAGTGACTTTCCATCCTCTCTGCTGGTCCATTCTGGGTTCCCCTCCACAAATGCAGACCCTGGAGCTGAGCCCCAACTCCAGGCACAGTCTGACCAGTTCAGAGAGATACCCCAGCCTCTAACCCAGCACCAATGTGCAGTAAATATCCAGGAAGGTATGACTGAGTGAATGCTCCCTAAATGGATATTATCTTCCTCCTTCTAATGGTTATGTGTCTACTAATGTCCTTGTCTTGCAGGGAAAGGCCAACCTGGAATGGGTCTCATGGGACACAAACCAAGCTTTTGAGCATCTCTCACCTAGACCAGTGAATGAGTTGAAAGTAGGAGTGTGCAAAGCCAGGGTGCAAGAGCAAGTTCAGCCAGCCAGAGAGGAGATCGGCAGGTGTCTGACCCCAGAAGGATGGCTTGGAGCAGAGGTCCTTAACAGGAAGGCTGATGCCAGAACCCTTCGGTGGAGAAGGGGTAATAGGCTCATGAGGTGAGTTGTGGACAGGGTCAAAGAGCTAGGATGCAGAAATCAGGGGTACAAGTCAACTGCGCAAGTTGGAGGGAAAAGCTAAATCAATAATTGGGACAAGGACATAACTTCTGATGGATTGTGTATATTCCCTGTGGCCAGTTGTGGGTGCAGTGGCCAGAGGCACATGAGCTTGGTCTGGGACAGCCACCCACCTATGCTTCCTGGAACAAATAAGAGGACATAAGAGAGAGAACAAGTGAGGAAAGGGGGAGGAGAAAGAGAAAGAGAGAAGGCGCATGTGCACACACAAGGGTGAGAGTAGGAAAGAATAAGGCAGCAGACAGGGTGGGCTAGAGGAAGATCTATGGCCTATTCGAACACTGAACATCAACCTAGTGAGCACTTTAATAAACTGGGTTTATTGAGTAAGTCATCTTTACCATAAAATAGATTTGCATTTTCCCCCACCCCTAGTACCCTGGCTCTGCATCATGATAAATGCAGCATTGTTGCCGCCAGAGCATACACCTTATAAATCTGCAGATACCGGTGTCTTCCCAAGAAGCCCAGATAGCTCTTCCAAGAGACCTGTGTCAGGAAGCCCTGGCTGCTTCCTAAGGACTCCCCTTGCTGCCCAGAACAAGCCCTCTGTGCAAACCCCAGAAACAGATGCAAACATCACATGTTCATTTTTTAGCTGAGAAAACCCCCCACTTCAGGAAGTGGCACCGATACAGCATCATGGGTTTTGAAGAAACATGCAGGAGCATGTCACTTAAACACCAAAAACGACTGGCTTCCACCCTTACATCCGACAGCAGAAGTGTCTGGCCGAAGGCAAGGAGACAAGAGGCACACCAGGGCCTGCCATGAAAGACCAGTCCATTTTCTGTCATGCCAAGTCCAGAGACTAATTTTCTGGGATATATAAAGCAACTGCAAATATATATTTTGATTCACGGGCTTTCGTTTTGGCTCAACTTGAGAAAACTCTTCCTAAAGCGATAGCTCCCAACCTTCCCCATTAAAGTCTGACACACACTATAAATTGAATGTACAGTTGACCCTTGAACAACACGGGTTTGAACAGCACAAGTCCACTTATGCATTGATTTCTTCCACCTCTACCACCTCTGGGATGGCAAGATCAACCCCTTCCCTATTTCTCCCCCTCCTCAGCCTTCTCAACGTGGAGACAAGAATGAAAACCTGTATGATGATCCACTTCCACTTAATGAGTAGTAAATATATTCCTCTTCCTTATGATTTTCTTAATAACATTTTCTTTCCTCTAGCTTACTTTGTTGTAATAATAACAGTATATTATACATATAGCACAATGTTTTAATCAACTGTCAGTTATCAGTAAGGCTCCCAGTCAATAGTAGGCTGTTAGTAGTTAAGTTTTGGGGAAGTCAAAAGCTACACATGGATTTTTGACTGCATGGGATGATTGGTGCCCCAGCCCTCCCACTGTTCAAGGGCCAACTGTATACACATATGAATATATAGATATATAGTGTATATACAAACACATATAATTGAATATGTGTGTATAATATGTATATATACTTCTGTGTATATAAACACATGTATATACATGAATGAAATAATAGCAGGTATTCCATTTGCAAACTCCTGTTGAGTTTCAAGGCCAGGTTGAATTCTGCGCAAGGTGAAAAGGTGAACAAAGAGAGAATGATATTCGGTTGCAACACAGCACAAATACACTAGTGCTGGCCTGACTGTTGTCCGTTTTGATTTGTGGATTCACTCAGGGACAACCAAAAATTAGATTTGCATTTCTAAGAGTGAAAGGAAATGCAAAAACATTAATTCATAGAGGTTAAAGATAAATCCCAAAAGAAAAAATGAAAATGACCAATCAACATAGGAAAAATTGCTCAATCTCTTGGATAATTGAAGAAATAAAACTGAACTGGTAATGAAATTCCATCATGGTTGGTCTTTTAATTCAGCAAAGACTAATAAAAAAATAATAATACTCGAAGCTGGTAAGGCCGTGGTGAGAGAGCTATTCTCCTTCATGGGAGAGTCAAAAATAGATGGGTACATTTGCTGCAATTTGTGGTGAAATTATTTATTTGATCCATTGAGTGATGCCCTCAGTAAAGAGAGAGCTTTCTTTTTTGTATAATTGTAGACAGAAAGTCTGAGGATCACCCAAGACAAGAAAGTGATATTCCAACTGAGGCCCAGGGAAGAAGAGACTCGGGAAATGAGAAGAGGCTTAAACAATGAAAGAAGAGGACTTGACCAATCCAAAAAGTGACATTTCTTAGAGCCATACCTGCCCAGTGAGGATTGAAGTGAAGATCAGAACTACTCTGCAGGCCACCCGTCATTGTGGGACCAGAGTGACATAGAATTCCCACCAAGAACATGCCTTGGTGGGTGGCCAGGCAATCTCAGCCAGTCCCTGTGTCATCACAAAATAAGGAAAACCTTCAGAGAATACTACAAAGCACAGAATCAGGCTGCCCCCATGGATATTCTAGGGCCTATTGGGCCAGGATAGCACTCTCTGAGAGCTCCTTAAGGACCTCAAACCCAAGGGGCTCATTGCCATCTGGGACAGAACTCCATGATGCATGGACTTCTTGAAAGGCTAGTTAGTGGCTTTTACAGCTGCTGGCCTGTGGTCACAGCAGTGCTCCTGGTCACCAACAATGGGTAACATCTAGATATCTCACGTGTCACTGAACTTAACACTTTTTTTCTCAATAACCATCTTCTCTGAAACAGACACAAATACTACTTTGACAAGAGAAGACAATTTGCGAGTGATCCCAAGGGCTTACAGATCTTTGCAAGTTCCTTGTCCTGTCCCTCAGTGGGGTGTAAAGTTTTCTCATCTTCTCTTGATACCGAAACAACAAGCTCAGGTTTATAAACAAAGTTTCTGATGATGGCTGCCTGCTGTTCACACTAGACATGAATATTTTGAGGGTTTTCCAATATTATTTAGCCAGGGACTTCCTTGTTGAAAAAGCCTCCCCTTCCTCCTGGGTGCTCTCCTGAGTGACGTTCTAGGACCAAAGGGCTAAAATAGAAAGCCTCAACTAAACAGAAATGAACCATCTAAGAACCTCAATTTGCTGAAATTTATCTCTGTATTTGAATATGCTGAGAATTTATTTGACGAATTCAATGTATTCATTCAGCAACTGTTTACTGTGTTCTCACTAGGCCCTGTTCGGAGTGCTGTGGATCAATCAATGAGCCAAAGATAAAAACCTTGCCTGCATAGACTCTGCACTTTAGTGGGGGTAGAAGAGAGATGATACACATAAAGAATACAGTCAAGATTCAGGGCCTACCTGTTTCCCCACCTTCCCCATCCTTCTGTGCCTCGTGGTGGAAGACACATGACCATCACCGGCTGCTTCGGTGCCACTCAAGGTCCTGAGAGTCACTGGGCCCTCCGTTGGACCCCATATGGAGGTACCCAGAGGTCCCCGAATTCGGGCAGCCTGACTTCTGCCTTGCTTTGATGTCAAAGGGCCTAGTAACAGGCCCTGGCTTGGTTTGTGGGGTGAGGGGAGCAAGTCCATAGCCGGTGTCTCAGTTTTGCTGCCACATCCCTTACCCTGAGAGGGAGGACTGGCAACTCACCAACAAACTCGCACCCTGGGGGACAATGAGGCCCTCAGTGTACTTAGGCGCTGAGGGTATCTAGAAGCATGTCTTTCATGCACAAGTTTGGTTTGAATGCAGCATGGAGTTTATGAGTAGAAAATAATTATAAAAGGAGCTCAGGAGCAGACAGGGAAGGTTTTCCCCCTGGCCCCAGCTTTACTGAGATATAAATGCTATACAAAAACATTGTAAAAATAAAAAAAATATATATTTAATTATATGCATATTAAAAATTATATAATTAATGTATACAGTCTGATGGGTTTAGACATATGCATACACTGATGTTACCACTACCACACTCAAGGTAATAAACATATCTATAACCTCCAAAAGTTTCTTGTCTCTGTCTTTTTGTTTTTCATGATAAGAACTCTTAACGTGAGCTCTACCCTCTTGACAAATTCTTCAGAGCACAATACCATATTGTTGACTCTAGGCACTAAGTTGTTCCGCAGATCTTACTTACTCGTCTTGTATAACTATGACTTTATACCCACAGAACAATTCCCCACGTGCCCCTCCCCTAGTGTGTAGTAAGCACCATTCTGTTGTCTGCTTCTATGCAGCTGTTCTACATGTCTCATCTGCAATTATATTCAAAGGAAACTGACTTTTAAAGTGAGTGAAGGAAGGAAAAAGGAAAGCAAATCTTCTATATGGAGGGCAGCCTAATGAGTTCATGAATACCACAAAAGGAGAAGCTCTGGGCAAAAGAGGGAAAATACAGATCATTAGGTTTGGGGACTGAAAGGGATACACTGGGTTTGGCAACTTGGATGTTTCTGAAGACTCACAAGAGAGATTCCAATAGCAGGATGGTGATCATATGACAAGAGGAGAAGGGTCAAGGTGTTTGAAGGTCAAGGATGCAAGTGTGCAAGTTGTTTCAAGAAGTTTGGAGGAAAAACAGGGCAGAAGTAATAGATAATGGCCGAGAATGGTGGCTCACGCCTGTAATCCTAGCACTCTGGGAGGCCGAGGCAGGCAGATTGCTCGAGGTCAGGAGTTCGGAACCAGCCTGAGCAAGAGCGAGACCCCGTCTCTACTATAAATAGAAAGAAATTAATTGGACAACTAATATATATAGAAAAAATCAGCCGGGCATGGTGGCACATGCCTGTAGTCCCAGCTACTAGGGAGGCTGAGGCAGTAGGATCACTTGAGCCCAGGAGATTGAGGTTGCTGTGAGCTAGGCTGACGCCATGGCACTCACTCTAGCCTGAGAAACAGAGCGAGACTCTGTCTCAAAAAAAAAGTAATAAGTAAGTCCACGCAGCAAATACCATGAAGTCAGATCCAGCTGGTCCTTTACCTCCCACTGACAATGTCTCCTCCTCTACTAAAACCCTGGCACCTGTCTTCTACGGTCACAGTGAGCTTTAGCTATAAACATGCCAAGACCAATAATAAAATAAAAACAGTTAATATTTATTAAATACTTCCTAGGTGCCCTTCACTGATCAAGTTACACTTTCAGCAATCCTGCACAGTGATGCTATGTTCCCATTTCACAGATGGGGAACTGAGGTGCAGAAATGTCAAGTAACTTGCCCAAGGCCACGTAACTAGCAAACGCCAGAACCAACGCAAACCCAAGTGGTCCAGCTCCAGAAGAAGCCATGCTCCTGGTCACTCTAGTGCAGGGCTCAGCACACCGCAGCCCACCAGCGTTTGCTATATGGTCCTTGAGTTAAGAATGGTTTTTCCATTTTAAAGGATTTGAAGGAGGAAGAAGAATATTTCATGGCATATGAAAAATGGGATGAATTTAAATGTCAGCATCTATAAAGCCTTAGTGGAGGACACACACACACGCAAGAAGTTTGGGGGTAAAAAAAAGGAAGGGGTATCTTGGAAGGAAGTGGGATAAGGAAGGGATTGAGTTGGTTTTCAGGCTGAAACCTTCAACCAGCAGGAAAGGAAGGATCTGCTGATAGGGAGATCCCACCACGGCAAAAGTCGCTGGAAGAACAGGACAAATGCTTTCAGCTGCGAGTAGCAAAATGTTCCACAAAAGTGGCTTCAACAATAGAGCCTTATTTTTTTACACACAAAGTACAAAGTGTCAGCCACATGTTTTAGGAAGCTGGGGGTGGGAGGGTGGCTAGAACAAGATGTGTTTTTCATGCAATCAGAATCCAAGTGACATCAGATGTACGATTGGCATGGAAACAAGGAAGCTGGAGGGACTCAATTTTCAAAATTCGTTTTACAACTATATTTGCATTTTGTGTGGGTGTGGATGCTAATTGTGATGCCCAGGCCAATGCAAGGACAAGAACATATTTCTTAATGAGTTTCCTAATATTATTTTCACTGGCTAACCAGCACTTGAGTTTCTGGACACTAAGTGTATTTACACGAATAACTTCTCCACCTCAGAGTAACATATAAATGTTGCTCGGTAACAGCTTTGCTGCGGAGGATCCATTCCTCATGTGCAGGGGCATCGACAGAACTAACATGCTTGTGATCCCACATACGTGGCCCACTCTCCCCGTCCCCGGGCAGTCCTGGACCCTGCAAAAGGATCCAATTCCAATTTCTGGGGCCAATAGCGCTTTGTTCCAAGTGATGAATCACTCTCATTAAATTAGGATTGGTCACATTCATGTGAGTACTTATTTTGCCCTGTGCCTATCGACTGTAGATTTTATTGATTATTTATTTCAGCTAAAACAGTCCTCAAGTGTCACAAATTCTGGCTCACTCCACTAACACCGAGGAGCCCAGGGACAGAGCTGTGGGCGCAGGGGGACTTTCTCACAGTCACAGTGACCCCAGGGTGGGACCAGTGAGCTCGAGAGGAAGTGACTCCTTGGTACCAGAACTCATTTGGACATTGGACTGTTTTTCTAGTTTTTCCTAATACCTTTAAGAGCCAAAGAAATGTAAGGATTTGGAGACGATGCTAGCCTCTTGTGAGCATGTGGCTCCAAGGGTCTCCATCACCAGCAACCTTAGTCTACTTGATTCCAATGGGCTTGGCAAGCATGTGACATTCAAACCTCATTATCCCCCCAAATCTGTACAGTACAGGTTGGGGACCCTGACTGTCTTGTGTCCCTTTCAACCATATTCTTACCACTCCCCTACCTAGATCCACTGTCTAGGCACATGGAAACCACCCCTCTTTTATAGCTCTTAGGGGACTTTAATGAACAGGTAAGTTCAAATCACTTGTTCTCAGGACAAAAGAGATGCTCTACAGCGATCCATGTGGCCCCTGGCACCCCAGGACCTACCTGACGGTCAGTCTCACCTCTTGATCCACTGCTATCTTCAACCTCAGCAGCTCTAAACAACTTGAAATTCCCTGCACGCGCTTTGCGTCCAGAGATGGAGAAATCTGAGAACTGGCTTTGGACGTGGGAGATGCTGAGACAACCTAGGCTCCAAAGCTTGCTTTCAAGTGAATCCTTAATGTGTTACAAAAAAGGGTAGCTCAACAGGACTTGGTCTGGCTTCCTGAGTCTTCTCTGCCCTGGTAACAAAATTGTGTTTTCACTCCTATTTTTGTGTGTTTGCTGGGCGCACCCCTTCCTTGGACCTTTGTGGGAGGGGTAACTGTAGGTCCAAGTCATCTGAACCATCCTTCAGCCCTCTAATCAAAAAGCCATTTAACAGAACCCCAGTGCCACCATCATTTCTATTACTTCTGTGGCTGCCTCCCACATGAAGCTGAGAGCTGTTCAAGGATAAGGCCATCTTTTTCTGTTTTGTGTTTTGCTGGTTCTTAGCACAGTACCTGGCATATAGGAGGTGTTCACACAATTACTAATTCATCATAAATTAATATATGAGGAGTATAACTGCCCAGGGGCTGTGTGGATTGGAGGCAGGACAAATAGACATGTTTTTTCAGTTCCCATAATTAATCTGAGAATTAAAGTGCTCTCTCTCCATTATGCAGATGTACGGACTTGGAGAAAAGGAATTTACCCAAAACAGAACGTGGCAGAGGAAAGACTTGGACCCGGGACTCCAGTTTCCCTCCCTCCTCTCCAGATGGGGCTTGACTCAAACTCATTCTAGGCCACACTAATGGGTGAAACCATGACAATTACATCATCTTTGAAATTTTCACCATCAGTTGTGCAACTTTCCAAACTTCATTCAAGAAGTGCTTGAGAAATATTAGTTGACTGATAGACCACTTGGTTGTCTTAGATAGAATGTCTCCTGAGAGTGGGCCCAGGGTCTGACAAGTCACTTTGTCCAGATGACATCAGCCATCTGCTCTAGGTAATGACCATTACCCTGTTCCACATTATAGCAGCCCTTTTGAACATCATGGAGACGAAGTGTCACCAGCATGATCAAGCAGATATCGGATACATTTTGTTGGGACTCTTACTCTAGATCCAGGCTTGTATACCACTCCCAGACCTACCCTGCCATGCTCAACCTAAACTCATCCCTGACTCTTTCCAAACCAGGTTAGAATGCAGAATACAAATGGGAGGGTCATTGTTTGGGTTCCCCAGGAAGGAAGCACTGAGGTGTTTAGTATGCAGGAAGCTTATTAGGAGTATCCATCATACATCAAAGTCTGGGGAAGGAAACAGAAGGGAAGTGGGATAAGTAACAAAGGGGAGAGATGGCTATAAGCTGATACTATGTACTACCTTAAGGAACATGATCCTCTTCTCTGGTCCACTTAAGGCAAATCCCTGCAGAATGCAAGTAAAGCGTAGGAGGCCCTGAGTAAAGTGTAGGGGGTAGATCACTCTTGTTGGAGAAATAGCATGCACAGTCATGATGCCAGCACTCTGCCCAAGGTGAATGTCAGGGAGGCAAATCTTACAAAATGAACATGCACATTGACAGTCAATCTTTAGGAGAATGCAGGACTCAAACACCCGAACACAGGCCATCGGTGGGAGAGATTAGGAGAATAATGTCAAAGAGGCGGGGCACCAGATAGACACTGGAGATCACATTGGGCAACAGGGAGCCATGACAGATTCTTGAGGAGAGGAGGATACCGTGAGGACAGAGTGTGCAGGAAGCGTGTGCTGCTGTGGGAGAGTCAGAGACAAAAGAGAAGGGGACCTTGGGCCAATTCTCAGCTGCATCCCTGAAGCCAGATCATCGATTTTTCTTACCATTCTCAACTCATTGAGTCTGAGAGATCTGATGTTGTTTTTTAATTAACATTGACAATATTGAGAACTTCATTCACTTAATCTTCATTAAAGTCATTGAGGATGATGCATTGATTTTTTTAAACGAAGAAAAAGAAATCCTGGAAATAGATTCTCAAAACTTCAGGCCAATCATCCAAATAGTGCCTCTAAAGGTAAACAATAAGAGCATAAACATGGAGGGATTTTTACTCCTTTTCTCTATTAATGGTCTGGCAGATTAATGATATTTTAACAAAAATTAAATCGGTCACGTTCTTGAAGCCTATCATCAAAATATGGGCCTTGATCTGTAAACTGAAGGATAATAAGACTGTAAGTGATATCTATACAACCCTTTGCATTTTACATGGCATTTTCACATGCATCGTGGCATTGGACTTCACAAGGATCCTGTGGATTTTGTATAATAGACTCAGAGAGGTTGAAAGGCTGAAGTCAACCCCAGGCAGCTTCATTCAAAATCCTTTTCGCTTTCCACAGAATCGTGGTGCTGCTCGTGTTTGAACAAATGGCACGCCATGTGTGAGCAGAAATATGACACGAAGCCAAATGATATAACACCCAAGCTGAAACACCAGCAAGGCCAGGACATAATATCGACTTCCCACAAAGCACAAGCAAGGATGGGCTTCACTGTGCCCAGTCACCTTATTCTAGGTCCAGAGATGCTCAAATAAAAGCCACCAGGTGAAGAATAGTCCTGGATCATCCGGAAAATGTATCTGGTGTGAAGAATGCAATTTCCATCCCCTAAATGGTAAGGCGTCACAGACAATAATAATCCCAGCATCAAAGATTATTATGCAAAGCCTGGGGCAGGCAGATCCCACCACATTCCCTGGCCAAGCCTATTCCAGACCAGCAAAACCAGGGAAGGAAGCAGGCTGGAGCTTTGCCGCTGTGAAATAAAGTGGTGAGCTCTGAAATGAACTCTTTTAAACTCTCATCCGGCTCCAATCAAAATGTCCCCATCTCTCTGCTGGGTCAATTGGACACACAGCCACGCATGGCTGCCAATAAGCTTCAGTGCCCGCCACACAGATACAAAACAGACACTCCCACTGGCCAATGCTCTGCAACCAGCTTGCCTGCTCATCTGTGGGAATGGCACTTCCCTGTCAGGGATCGGAGGGACAGGGAATCAACAGGCACTGCACAAGGCTCTCACCGTTATTTTCTTACTGATTTCTCACTGACACCATGCCTCGTTGATGCAAAAACCCCACCACATAGAGAAAGAAACTGAGGATCCAAGAGTCTAATACATCTCCCCATGGTCATAGAGCTCCCCTCTCATTTATAGGTTAAAAGCTTTGCTCATTTGTGACATGCACAGGATGTCATGATGAGACCCCCGCCCACACGTATACCCCCACACCGCTAGGATTAAACCGAAGGCCGCCTCTCTCCAAATCCATGTTCCAGTTTTTTTCTGAAAGATCTGATAAATAGCTTCCAAATAAACAAGTGAATAAAGATATTTCTAGCATACCACGCTACCTTTGAACAATGAGATAAATAAAGAAAAAGGATTTAAGTTAGACTAAGAGAAAAAAAAAAAAGCAATTGGGAGAATTGTACAAAGTTGACAAACAATCACTGTATTCATGACATTGCTTGCCTGGATCCAGACCGTCCCTGGAGAATTACTCCCAGGAAAGCGACCACACAATTTGAAATGTGTCTGGGGCGCTGACACCTCTTGGAAAATATGGCCCCAGGGACACTTTACATCTTAGCCTGACGAGGGAGTGTGGTGACAAACACAGAAGCCACCACTCTCCCAGGTCACCGCGCAGCCCAGCTTGACAGCGCGTTCACCGTGGGAGATGTTTTCCTCCCTTGACAGGGAGCTGCCACATTTCAAGGCTCATCCCTGATGGATGCTTAGCTACATTTTGGTGCATTTCCAACATTTCGTGGAAGACTCAGTCCCTGTTTCTCTCCCTTCCTCTTCACCCCAACCACTGCCAACATCCCGAAGGACAGGCACGACATTGACCCAGCCAACTGAAAGTAGCAATGGAGAGCGAAAGAAACCTCCCGGCTTCACATCCCAGCTGTTGACAATGACTAATCATGGTGCCCTGATTAGCAAGCTGCTTCTTCCCTCTATGCCTCAGTTTCTCATCTCATAACATCTCATAGTAGGGGTTGTTATGAGATTTAAGGACAGAATCCATCCAATGCCTTTAGCATTATACTTAGCATCATGTTAGTGACTTTGTCACTTCCACTCCACTGTCAGCTGTCACCCAGAAAGTTTCTGGCTCTGAAATCTTAAAATCCTACATCTGACTACAGCCTATGTCTTCTCAGCTCCCTTAATCATGCTCCATCTTTTGCCTGACTCTCTCACGACATCCAGTCCCTCAAGTTGTTCCTCTAAGTACGTGAGCCCCCAGCCCCGTCGTCCTTTCTTCTACAACCGTCATCCATCGATATAATCATTCTCTGGGTTCTTGCACTTCCAGGCAGAACCCAAACATCCACCCCTGTTGTTGCCCCACTCGCCTCCTCCTTTGCTGGAGCAAATGACCCAGCCCTGTCCTGGCTGTGACATTGGCACACCTTGGTCTCCAGGCAGGTCCTGCTCCATCCACTGTCCTCAAGCTGCCAGCCCCACCCTCCACTCCTGTCCTCACAGCAGGAGACCTGGCTTTCTACTCCAAAGTGATAATGGAGGGGGCGGGTATGAACACCTCCAACACTTTGCTTCCCAGCCTGCCCATGTGGACGCCTCCAAGTCTCTCCTTACCACGTGCACCTGCTTGGAGGAAGATGTATCTGCTTCCCCCCGCCTTGTGTGTCTGCACCACCCCAGGACTCCTGCCTCCCAGTGAGCACTTCTGCATCCCGTGCTGCTGCCCTTTCCCCTCCGCATGTAAATATGCCCAGGGTTCCCACACTTCAAAAAGAAAAGGAAATCTCATTGTGGTTTTTGAAGTATCCCGAGAATGGAAAAACAAGCACCACGTGTACTCACCAGCAAATTGGTATTAACTGATCAGCACCTAAGTGGACACATAGGAATAACATTAAATGTGTATTGGGCAGGTGGGAAGGGGGCAGGTATATACATACATAATGAGTGAGATGTGCACCATCTAGGGGGTGGTCACACTTGAAGCTCAGACTTGGGGGGAGGGCAAGGGCATTATTTGAAATCTTAAAATTTGTACCCCCATAATATGCTGAAATAAAAAATAATTTTAACAAAAAAGAAAAGGAAAATCTCCCTCAACCCCCTGTCTCCCTCCAGCCCCATCACACAGACGAGCTTCTTCAAAGAGCTGTCTATACTTCCCTCTCTACCCCTGCACCCTCTGTGGCTCTGAAGTCTGTCTATTAAATCACTCTAGGATTTCAATAGACAATAACAAATGGGGAGTTGCACTTGACTCCCTTCTCCTCCTCGTTGCTTCCACCCAAGAATTCAAAGTTCCATCCATTCTGACTCCACCAGCTTAATAGCGTTTAAATCCTTTTCATTCCATCGGCGACATGTTTGGACCTTCCAAGCTTGACCAAATACATCTAATGAACACCCCCCAATCCTGCCCTCGCTCCATGCCAAAGAAGGAAAATAGAAATGTTACTCTTCTTGCTCAGCATTCTAAAACAATTCCCCCCATTGCAGGACAAAAATCTACTGTCCTCTGCACAGCAGACAGGGACGGCCCTTGATGTCCTATAGCGGTAGTGAACATGTCATTATAAGTGGTGATCGAAGCATGGTGACAGAATCTAACTGGACTTGAGTTCCCCTCGGCCACATGCATATCCCTCGTTCATAAAATGCTTTTAGTAGGAGATAAAAGTTTTTTCAGAAATTTCAGAGAAAATTAATCAAATCTGCCCCAAATGGGAATATTTTTATGGCATAATGGAAATGTCCTTTTCAGAAATGATTTTGATGGAGTTATTTTTCGAGATGCTTCTTCCTAACACAGAGGGCACCACCCAGCAGAGAAGATGCTGGAAGAGGTTACGTCCACATGACCTGTGAGTTATCTCATGCGGGATTTGCAAGTCTAGGGCCAAAGTATCCTTCTCCCTGCCCACAGTTATTTGCTCCAAATCTCAACTGTCAAATTCCAGCATTCTGACCCAGACGTACAGGGCAATCTTATCACCCTCTGTGATAAGATTGATGAGATGAGATGAGAACCCTGATGAGAACCCTGAAATTCCAAAAAGGAAGAGGGTTCTCCTTAGATTCCTTGTCCAGTGTCTACAGCAGAGTTGGGACAAGAACCTGGTCTTTCGCCACTGTGGCTTGGGGTGTCTGCCCACATGGCATCATGCCCCAGGGGCCACAAGGTCCTATATGAGAAACCCCTCGGGATCTGGGACCCATGTGTGTCAGCACAGAGGCTGTGACAGATTCAAAGTCCCTGGAGCCACAGGCAACCACACAGGTATGTGGTGAGGAGGAGAGGAGGGAGGAGGAGGTGACAGGGCAGCCTCTAGAAAGAGGAGTAGGGACAGGATACACCCAGCCCAGGAGCCCAAGATAAAGGAAGTCAGACATGCTGAGCTCGGGGCCTTGACCCCTGCCAGGAGACCAAGCCCTGTGCCCCCTGCTCTGCCTGGGGGAGTCACCGTGTGTGTCCTCTCTGCTCAGAAATCATGTTCACCAGTGCATCTGGCCCTAGCTCTAGAATAACAAGCAGAGGCCAGGCAGTCAGATAACCACTCTGTTGGATTTGTATTTCCTTCTCATCAGCATTCTACAATTAAACGTCCTGAACCTCCCCAGACCTCTGGTGTCCAGGCCAGTTCCATGCAAAATGGCCCCGCCATCCAAGCCACATACACAGTGCTCTTGCCATCAGTAGCACAACCTGCAATCCAGCGAGGAGCCTCCACCCTTGCTAGCACATGTGCACACACACGTTTTCACTACATGCTTTCTCCAGCCAAGATCTCAGAGTCAATCAACAACCAGATTCTCCAGCCCACTGAGCAGCTTTAAACTGAAGGGTCAGCTTCAGTCCCACTTTCCAAGCATCCCATAGAGCCAAGTCTACCTAATCCCCGTGAGAGGTCTTCCTTCACCACCGCCCACACTCCCCGTCCTCCTCCTCATCCCTCACTGAGTTATGCCTCCCTGATCTTCTTCTGCCCATCCACACAGCTGCTGGAGAGGCCTCTCTAAACAAAACACGCCCAAGCAACTCCTCTGCTTAACTCCCTTCAACTCCATCGTCCACAGCAATGCATCCCAAGCTCTCTGTCATCCACAACAACGAAGTCCAACCCTTCAGCTTGCTAATCATTGCTGATCATTCATTAATTCATCTATGAAACAAATATTTATTGAGTATCCACTCCACGCCAGGCACTATTCTGGGCACATTGGATAAATCAGAGACAGCGATCCCTGCCTTCAGGGAGCTTACGTTCTAGCCGAGGGAGAAATCAATGACTAATAATCATAATGAGGATGCAAGTTATTAATACATAGTCTGTGAAAGGTGGTAAGCATTATGGAAAAGGGAAAGAGGAAGACAAGGAAAGGAGATGTAGAGTTCTGAAGACAGAAGGGAGGGTTGCAGGTGTAAAGTAGATGGTCAGAATTAGCCAAATTGATAAAATGACATTGGACTAAAGACTTAGAGGCAATGGGGTTGTGTCAAGGATATCTAGGGGAAGATCATTCCAGACAGTGAGGGAAGCCAGTGCAAAGGCCCTGAGGTGAGAGCACACCTGGAGCACCCCAGGGGAACAGCACAGAGGCCAGCATGGCCAAATCGAAGTGAACAAGGAGAGAAGAGAGGGACACCATCAGCCAGGGAGAGGGGGCCAGAGCATGGTCCTCTGTCATCCCCGAACTGAACCTCGTGAGTCTTTTCTCTAATATTTGTCACTGTTGCAGCTGCCCAAGCAGGTTGGGGTTGCTCAGGCCTTAGAGCCTGTGCCTACGTCCCAAACCCATGCTTCTCTGCCCACCAGGCCTCTGCTCCCCAAAGAGCTCTGAACATCCACGTTTCTCTGTGCCTGTCCACAGTCCTCGACCATGACACTGTCGCAGCACTGAACACACCGAATGCAATTACCCGGCTCCCTGTCTGTGTTACCCACCACACAGAGCTCCAGGAAAGAAACCTCCTCATCTCAGGACTCTCTTTTCCCTAGGAAGCACCACCTGGCCAGCTACAGAGCGGGTGGCTGGAAAAAGAATAGGCCGTAGAAGGGGAGGAAGAGGTAAGTTGAGAAATGCCGCTCTCCCTGAACATCGAGTTTATCTTGGCCAAATGGACGCTTGACCTCTTAGAATCTCAGTTTCCCTATATGGAAAATGAACATAGCAGCCCTGGCTCCACCTACCCCCCAGAGCTAGTCTGTGGGTCACAAAAGAGAATAGCTATGGACCTACCTTACGGAGTGGGGCCGTCCAAGCGCAAAGGGATGGCCATTACTGCTGCCTCGGTTGTTAATTATGAAATCCTGCGCGCCCGAAAGAGCAATGCCTCTGCTTCCAATCACGGCCCAGTTGTGCGCCCTGGTTCTGGTAGAAGCAGTGCTGGGGAGAAGTTTATCTAGTGCCACGCATGATTTGTTCTCAAAACGGAGCAAGAAGAGCCTGGCTTTCTGGAGAAGAGCCCCTGGGTGATGAATTAGGAGGGTCTTTCAACCGACCCCTTCGCTTTGCTGTGCAGGGGAGCTGGCAGGCACCGGATGTGGGAGCCACGCCTGCCATGGGAATACCAGCCACCCCGCCCCAAACCCAGGCCCACTCCCACCAATTGTCAAAAAGGCATCGTGATAGATGGAGCTCCCGCACGCCACAAGGTAAGTGTTTAAATCTTTTATGAGACAGTCAATGGCCTTTGTAAACCCTCAGACGAGAATTGCGCTGTGTCTGAGATGGAGCTGAAAGTCAATGGGAAATTGAATCTGTCTAGCTGGTGCTGTTTCAAAAAGGAGACTTGCTGGGTGCCTTCGGGACCAAACCTGCCATCTGCAATGCGCCCCCAGGGCCTGAGCATGCCACACGCTGAGAATACCGAGATACCAAGGCCCATTTCTGGGCGGAAGAATGCCAAGCGGGGCAGCTATGGGCTCCCATCACAGCAAGGCCCTGGAAGGCATCGAACATCACCAGGGACGGTTACAAAGTGTGTTTTCCCTCCTGGGAATCGATGCCAGGGCCAATGTGATGCCATCGCCTGCACCCCAGGCAGGGGAGCCAGAGGATGATGAACAGCCATCGATCGGGCGGCCACCGTGGTGCGGGCACACCTGCAATTACTCTCTTTTGCTAATGACCCCATTAGCAGGTGGATCAAACGTGGTTAGGGGCTGTGATGAGGCTGTGGTTATTTCTTTGCCAATACTCATGGGTCAGGGATGCCAGCTCGGGTTAGGGGAGCCCAAGGGTCCCAGGCCTACTAATCACACCGAAGGTGGCTCTGGGGCAGAGGCGAGTGGATGGACTCCAGCAGGTAAACCAAACAGCCCCAGCCCTGGGAGGTGGCCGGGGAAGGAGCACCCACTTTGGAGTCAGGCAGCCCCGGAGTTGAGCTCTGCCCACCATCCCATGCTGAACCCGGGATATGAACAAGCAGATCGTGCTCTCTCTTGGGGGCAGATGGCCTCAATCAAGCAGCGAAAACAATGACCTGGCCTTAAGTCCTGATACTGGGGCCAGAGCTGGGTGCACATCAGTCATCTAGATCCTTCCCAACTGTCTGTAGATGTGCCAGTTATTACCTCCATTTTCCAGGTGAAGATACCGGAGCCCAAGGAGTTTTAAGAGGACAAATACATCCAATAAGAGCAAATGCCAAGGACATGTTTATTGCAGGCCTACTGTGCACAGGGCAGCCTGCGAGGGGACCAGCTCTGAGGGTGAGCAAGACAGACACAGCTCCAAGGCCAGGCTTGCCACAAAGCCCAGACAGGAATCAAGGTCTCTTGAAGTCACACACTGTGTCTTCTCTGTCCCCTGGAGCATTCCCCGGTAGGAACGAGTCCTCAGACAGTCACTGCATTCCCCTGCTCACCACACCCTTTGTCTTTCTCCCCACTCGCCACCTTAGTTTACAGATGACGGGGAGGGAGGTTCTGAAACTTTCCCAGGGGTATCTTGAAGTGAGCCTGGTGGAATTTCAGGTCACAGCTATCTCTTCACAGGTTGCTTGTTTTCTGGAATATCGAGCTTTATTCTCCTACCCCAGGCTTTGTAGCACACAATGTGCTACAGACCGTGAGAGGCAGGCAGAAGAGGAGGGTCTCCATGCACCGTTCAGAAATATCTGCATGGCCCACAAGGGGCTCAGATGAAGGGCTGGAATGGAATAGCATCTGGCATCTCGGTTTGGGTTAAGTAGCACCATTGGCACTAGATGGGCAGGTGCCTTTGAACTTCGGTAAAGCAGTTTTATTTGAAAACCCTCCAGGATGCCAGGGAAACAGTCCCTTCCCACGACAGCAGTCTACCCAAGGCAGGCAGGCAAAGAAGAGCAAATATCACCGGCTGCTGTGGACGGGGAGAGGGAGTGGGTGTGCAGGAGCAGCACGGTGGTGGGATTATTGAGGATGAGGCCAGGCAGGAAGGGACAGCGAAGGAGAGCTTTCCTGTTGTCAGACAGAGACACAAATAAACACTTCCTGGCAGCTGGAAATTCAGCTCTTAAACCCTGCAAAATGAGAAAAACCTGGTCTGTTCAGTAAAGGCATATTGTGGGTCCTGGTGAGACAACATAGGGCTGGACTCAAGCCAAGAGCTGTTTGCCTGAGTAGACAGTGTGAGAGGCTGAGAGCTCAGCCTCAGTCTTTCCTACCTGGAAAATGGGCACAAAGTGATAACCCATGTGCTCAGTGGTGATGTTTCCATGCAACCATAGAATTTAAAAGACCAGCCTACATACATCTATTCACCTTGCAGACAATATTGCACCCACTCTCTACCAGCACTATGCCAGGCACTGGGGAATCATTTCTGAATGAGACAGCCTTGCTCCAGGCCTTATGGAATTTAAAATCTAGCAGCAAAGCCAAACATGGAAAAATGAAATTCCAAGATGGCACCCCCCTTTGATGATTCCTAGGATAGGATCATTTGGAGCAAGCCAAGCTGTAGCCGAGGAAGTCAGCCATCATAAGTGGTCACTTCCACCAGAACCAGCCAACACACAGGCTACGTACAGGTCACGTAGTTTCCTTACCTTATTTGTTTTAGAAAGGTTCGTTCTTATTCATTAAAATTAAATTTCAAAGACCTTTCAAAGACAACACGTGAAATGAAGAAACCATTTCCACCAATTAAGGTGCTTAATTTCTTCCAAAACGAAGATCTTCTCTTTGACTTTTGCAACCACAGCAACGGGACGAACACGCAAAGCGTTTGGGAAAGACGGATATGTCTGCTGAAATGAAACAAATTCTACTTAATGATGTGAGTGTCTTCATGAAACCTCAGTGTTTTTACTCTGTGATCCCTTTTGTTGGAATTCAGGTGAGAAGCAAACCATAATACCTGGAGAATTAGGATTATATTATGTTAGTGCTACGAGGAACGTGGAAGGCAACAACGCAACAAGGGCGTTTGAAGCAGGGAGACCAAGTCTTCCTGAGCTGATGCATCTGGTTCAATGTCATGCAGCCACTCTGGGGTCCAGCTGGGACTCTAAGTCATAAACCCCAAACCACAAGACTCAGAATTCCTCAGACCAAAATCAATTCCCTAAAAGGGTTTGTGGCCAGTAGACCATAAGCTTCTTCATACGTACCCAGTAGATACTTGTTAAGCAAAGAATTGAATGATTTCCAATGTCATTTTAGTGGAATTCTAAAAACATTTATAAAAGTATCTATTTTAAAACATTGTTATTTGCATTTTAAGTAAATTTCTATATGGCCAAGCCCGAGACGGGTCCCATGCACGTGTTTTCTAAACAAAAGACGACTAGCGCCGTGATAATTAATCAGTTGGCATTGACTGAAGCTCTTAATGAAATGAAGCATGAACTGTTTGAGAAAGCAATTGAAAGTCATCATACATGCCATGAATCATCTCTTGAATGCACATTTATTAAATCAGAATTCATAACTTTGATATTTTATCTAACAGGTTTGTTACCCTTTCGAGGCTCCATTGGTGGATAAAAATGACAGATGTTTCCAGAGCTAAATTGAAGAGGGGTGGGAGAGAAAGCAGCCAGACATCAGTTAAATAGAGCAGGCAGCAAAATGCCATTACCCGATGTTTGGGTTTTGTGCTACGGTCTTGAAATAAAAATCAAAGACACCTTTGCAGGTGAATAGGAACCAGAGCAGGATAAAATGCTGAAGGTTTCTGGGGTCTGCCTGACAGCAGGCAGATGTCACGATGGTTCAAGAGGCAGTGATGAATTTGGGGTTTGCAGACATGATTGTCATTAGGGGAAACTTCAGTCAAACAAGAGTCAGATGGATGCAAAACCCTATATTTACTTCCTCAGGGTGCCAGGACCTGGAGGAGAATCAGAATCCTCTCCTAGTTTCAAGCTCTTCAAAGGCACCTGCTCCTTTTAGTGGAAGCAAATACATATCACATCAGTGTCACATCCCACGACTATTGTCCCAGGCACCTCTTTGGGTGATCAAATGAAAGCGGATTGAGAAGCGTGTGAAGATGTTTAGCTCTTTTGACAGTTGGCGGCAGTAAATTGGTGGATCAAGGTGACATTGTCCCCCACGGCTCACAATTGCAACACTTCTTAGAGTCTCATATTCATAAAAGCAGACCTGGAATCCTTACAGGTAGCCCTCTTGTGCCGAAAGTAAAGAAGACCTTCCCTTTCAACTGCTTTGACACAATGCGGCCATTCTCTTCTAAAGCCTTTCAAGCTCACCTTTTTGCCAGCCAGAGCTGTGGTCCAGCTGGTGATTTACATTCCCGCTGAATGTTCTGGCACTTTCTTTACACCGAACAACACGCATCCAAATAATGGCTTTTCCCTATCATAATCTAAGGAGATCGCTGGAAAGGCATGCAGCAATAGGACCACTGTGAGAGTGAACTTGGACATGGACACATTTAGAGAAAATTATATAACCGCCTTAGTCATCGCATATGGTAACAGTACCTCCTCCCTTTCATCTATGTTAAGCAAAGGATATGCAATTTCAAAACCAAAAGCAAGTAGAAGAAAATGTACGTGACTTGAGCAAGGCAAAAATTGCCAATGAATGCAACAAACACATGCTGCCGAACTCTCTTCTATCTCTCTCTTTAAAAAAAAAAAAAAACAGAACTGGAAAAAGCTAGATGTTCTACAGAGACACACGGAATATCAACTCCTTGTGATCAATTGAGATGGGGCTGGGGAGGGTCTACGAATCACAGTGGCATTTGTCCAGCTCAGTGGCTCCCACACTTCAGGTACCCCACAATCACCTGATGGCTGAATCCCACCCCTACAGTTTCTGATTCAGCAGATCTGGGTGGAGGCCCGAGAATTTGCATTTCTAACAGGTAAGACAGGAATTTATCCTCATGTCATTAGAATCATTGACATAGAAAGGGGAGCCCTGGGCCCCAGAGAAAACTGAGATCAGAGAGGCTGTGACACTTGCATGAAACCACAAAGCAGAGATGGAACTAAAAACCAGGGCTGCCAACACTCAGTTCCATCCCTTCCCTCTAACTCAGCCCAGCCACTTCCCTGAGGAAGGTGCTCGAAATAGCCTGCTGATTCTAAAAGAGTGATTTCTTGTTTACAAGACTGTTCCTCTCTGGCCCAGTGGTTCTCAACCCTGGTTGGCTACGCATTAGCATCCCTTGGGGAGCTAACAAGTGAGAATAATGCCAAACTCCACTTCAGAGGGTTTGATCAATTGCTCTTGGGTGGGACCACGCATATCATTTTTTTTAAAGCTCCCCAGGTGATTCTAACTTGTAGTTGCGCTTGAGAACTGCTAACTAGACTGTGAGATTCTCAAAGGCAGACTGTGCATTCCCTACTCTTTTAATAGCAAGGCCCTAGGAGATTCTTAGTAAACATGTGTTGAGTGAAAGACAAAAACAGTGCTTTAAAAAAAAAAACCCACCAGCATCACCTGGGAACCTGTCAGCCATGCAAACTGTCCCCACTCCAGACGTGCTGATTCCAAGGCTCTGGGGGTGGAGCCCAGCAGTCTGTGTTTTAACAAGCCCACTGGAATTCTAGACCATTCCAATGGATGCTACCCCTGAGATCTCTAGAACAGAGGAATAAAAATATGTAGGAAACAGTTAGAAACATAAAACTAGAGTCTATGAGAGAATAATGATGCATTGATCCCAAAGGCGGTGGGGTAATAAGTGTGTTGGGAGGAAAGTTCAAGGTTTGTGCAAAAAGGGAGGTGCCCAGGGACATTAGCATAGATGCTGTGTGCAGGGAGGGGGTGGAGGTGAGGCTGGAGAAGTCACTGGATCCCTCGATGGAGGACTCAAGGATTGAGGGTCACTGTTTGTCTAAGGGAGAAGGGGTTGGGGACAGCAGCTGTTTCATGGAAGAGCAGAAGACCATCACCACAGGTGCAGGTGGCAGGGAGGTCCCTGGGCCCTCTCTAGCGTGCTGTGGGTGGAAAATTGCAGGTAAATGATGCAGACACCTGACATGGGGTCCTGGAAAACATACGGACTTAGAAATCCCCCAAACCCTGGCTTTGTGGCCGACTAGCCAGACATCCTTGAGCAGACAGCCAGACATCTTTGAGCAAGGGACTTAACGTTTTCTGAACTTCAGGTTCATCATCTCTTAAGTGAGCACAAGAGCTACTTGGCAAGGGGGTTATAAAGTTTAGGAAGTTATGAGGATTATGCAGGCAGCCAGCACAGTGCCTGGAGAGCGAGTGTTGCTCCAACGTGACAGCTAGAACTAGCAAGTCAGATGCGGAAGTGCAGCCCCAAAGCCATGGTCCTCACGGCACTTAGAGGGACGTGGGGAGAAAAACAGTCACTAAATTACAGGGGAGTAAGTGGCCCCTTCAGGGAGAAAAGCACAAGTTAAAGGAGTTTCTTGTATTTGGTGGTTAAGTTTCCAGGCTAGCCTGCTAAATCCACTGTAAATCGGATTCTCTTTGAATCCAGGTCCACAGAGATGAAAGGAGGAAGCCATTGGGCAAGGAGAGAGCAGGATACGGCCCAGGCTCTGTGTTGCCCCTGCTTTCTCCCCAGGCCAGGCCCACGGCCACCAGTGCCATGGAGGTAGGAGATTGAGAACATCATGAGCCTGTTGTTTACCCAGCCTTCGTGCCCAGTAATGCCCAACTTAGAGTGGCCAGCAGGAGATAAAACCAAGGGTGACATTTCTTTGTAGAATTGGTTTAAAAAAAAAATACAAAAGTAAAAGAATTCTACCTAAAGTAATTAACTTAAAAGCATATGGAAGCCACAAAAAGCTCTCTGCCTTCATTTCAGAACCGAAAGGGCACAATCTGGCTTTGCAAGTGAGCACCTGCAGCAGGTGTGCACGTTTCAGTGACATGTGACCATGGTGGTGCTCCTGCCACCATTCACTGATCATGTCCCTTGGGAAAGTGACACTTCCCGAGTGCATTCCGCCCATCAGGCATGAGGACACTCAGGCACGAGGAGAGCTGCTTTCCCATAGTCAGGTATCGTTTATTTACTCAATAATTAATAAGTGGTCATTGTTCACCAGTCACTGTGCTGAGAACTGAGGGACCAAGGTGAATAATGGGGGGCGGGGGGTACGCCATCCAAAGGGTTTACAGGCTGGATTGCGAGAGGCAATTGCTCCCACTTAATCCCCCCAATAACGCTATTAAGTGGGTACTACTATCGCTCTCATTTTATAGATAAGTAAACGAAGACTCCGAGAACAACAACAAAAAAACCCACTTTGATGATTAAGTGGCAGCGCTGGGATTCGAACCAGGACTTTGTGTCTCCAAGGACAGTGCTAATGCCATCTATACTGGGGCTAGGGGACACGTCCTTTCTGCTCTTTCTAGCCCTCAGGATTCCTATCTATGAAACAAATGACCTGATACAATATAGTCTTGGGTCCCCTCGGTCCCCGTCTATACTTGTCGTTGAGTCACACCCTGGGGTTCAAGGTGAATGTACATGTTCATAGCCCATTGGATGGTAAAGCCAATGCATCCAATCCTATCCTTGATGGATCGGAAATCAAGACCCAGAGAAAAGAAGGGAATCGCCCGGGGTCACACAACAAAACAGTAACAGAGCAGGGACTTGAAGGTCAGGTCTCCCAGTGCTTGGGTCTTTCTATTTTTAAGCACACAGGCATACACAGACACACATAAACACCTTGAAGAAAGTCATTTGTCATAGCTATTTTTTTTTTTTTTTACTGCTAAGAAAAGAAACACTAAGAGAAGAAGGGGCATTCTCTTTCCCACTCCAGCATGGGGGCCAGGCTTAGGGCAACCTCTGGAAAGCTTCGCTCAGTGAACAGGAATCCCAGCTCTCCCCAAGGCAGGCAGGGGGACCCAGGGGTGCATCAAGGCCTAGCAGGTAGAACCTGCCTCTTTCAGTCCCCAGCCACAGGCAGAGGAGGGTATAGGGTAAAGAAGAATGCTGTAAATCAACCGCCACATAATCACACATTTTTAGAGTTTGCTTGTAATTAGTCTATATTCATAGAGCTGTGTGGGCAGAGAAAACTACACCCAAGGAAACTCTGAAAACCAACATGTTTGTTTCAAGTGGCTGATCTACAGGAGCCATATGCCAAGTGACAGACAGCCGACTCCCTCCCCCGTGGAAGAGAACCTGAGGCCAGATATATACACGCAAGGGCTGTCCGGGAAGTACCCAGCCATGCACTATGTTCTCGTTATAGTGACGAGGCTGGATACTTCCCGGACAGCCCTCGTGGACACCCCTCAACACAGCCTTTCCTGCTCCCGTGGCCCTAGAGCACACGGTGTCCTCTTGTCCTCTGGTTGTAGTTTATCCTTTCTGGTTTGACCAAGGTTTCCCCTTGAGAAAGCAAATTTTTTATCAACATGGGTGACTTCCCAGGGACAGTGACATTGCTCGGGATGTTGGGGATGGGGACAAATGGCTGCTGACCTATCTCACACCGGGAAGAATGCCAGGTGTCCCCCCCCCAAAACTGAGTCCTCCCAAAGCCCTACAAAAGAGGTGTTCTACCACCTGAACCCCCATGCCTTGGGCTGGGTCTACACACTGTGTGGATTGGAGTTATTCTACTAAGATTGAATTCATAGGACTATCTTCTTTTATGCAACAACAATAATAATAAAAAGCATTTATACCAAAGCCCAGAGAACTTGCCGATTCCAAATTATATGCACATCATATCTCTCATCAAGGCCGTGTCAAAACTCCTAACGTTTGACTTTGCATTTACCTAGTGATTCGGGCCTCCTGTTGACAAAATCAGTGTGTTATTAACACATCTTCCAGGAAAAACTACTAAACATAAATGTGATATGGCTGGATTTCCACGTATAACAACTCCCAAATGTCCTCTTCTCCTTTCTGGAGGGCCTTAGCAGAGCACTTGGTGGGGGTCACAGGGCTATCACCCACACACAAGTTTCATGTATGAGTGGGAGAAGGGGGTGGGTTTCTCCCATGTTGAAGGAGGATTATTTTCCTGATCAGCTTTCCCAGGTGTCTGGTTCCACTTCTTCTGTTTAGCCAGACCCCAAAAGATCCTGGGACATTATGCAAAACAGCATAAGGGTTAGTTGAGAATGGATGAACTCTTGTTCTGTGATAATCTACACGTGTATAGCAGACGTTTAACACTTCTGAAATTATCTCCCACATCTAAAAGTGGCCGATGGCTGCCCACAAGGGATACCCATTGTCTGTTTCATTTTTTCTTTTTCCGGTGCCCCCAGCCCAATCCCTGGCACATAGTACTTGCTCAATAAACATTCGTTGGCTGACTCAATAAATCAAACGAAAGAATTGGGAGAGCTATATCTGTTTTATAGGTGTATTTCATTGACTTCCTCCACCACCCTCCCCCAACTATGGTCAGAGATAGTAATTCTCAACCTCGCCTTCAAAATTACGATCAGACAATTATGGGATGGGTGTGGATGCCGAGTTGGGGTGTTTGTAGATTGGTACAGCAGAATCAATGGGAGAGCTTTGAAAATGTACTGTCTGGCTCCCCACTTCTGTCGGTCTGGGATGAGGCTCAGGCTTTGTTATGCTTTAAAAACCTCTCAGGTGATTCTTATATGCAGATAGACGTGGGAGGGGAAAAATGCTATAGCAGTGGCTCTCAGTGTGGCCTCTGAAAGAACAGCCTCACCATCACCTGGGCACTTGCTAGAAATGTGAGTATTTGGACCCCTTTCTAGATTTACTGAAAAAGAAACATGGGGGGTATCTAGAAGCCCTCCAGGTGAGTCAGGTGCGTGCCACAGCGATGGCAGCCAGGTGCCTGCTCCTGGTGGCTCCGGGCCCCGCGTCGGAAGAGGGGTAAGATCCTTTCCTTCCGCTCAGAGCCTGAGACACAGACGCTGCAGCGCGAGACTGCAGGAGCCACGCAGCCTCAGGGTATATGTCACTGTTCTCCTGTTCTAAAAATTGCTACATCTGTACATGCACGAGCTAATAAAAACGTCTGTGCCACAGGGTTGAGAGCTTTATTACTCACTGTTGAGATCCCCATTGTTCCCGGACTTCTCCTTCCAGCCCAAGTGGCCGCCCACGGAGGCCTGGCCGCCCCAGCCCAGCCGGCTCCTTCCTCCTGCCTCCTAGCCCCGAACCACCACCGTGCAGACATCCTGTGAAGCCTCCAGTTGCCTTCCGTGGGCTCTCGGGGTCCTGCCTGCTTCACTTGCTCTCTAATCACAGCCTTCCTCCCCTCTACCCTCAGTCCGGTGCAGCTTCTACGTGGAACTTTAAAAAGGCCCGTCCCCACAAAGGGACGATGTCCCACCCGCTCAGCCTCAGGCACAAGCCCAGGACAGGGACAGCACAAGGCCTTGCAATAAAGACAAAGGGGAGAAGAGATGTGCCCCCCCCCAAGAAAAAAACAGTCAGAAAAGCAGGGCCTGCAAGAGGAGATGGGGGCAGCTCAGCAATCTGAGACAAGTGAGAGGGACGCAGGGTTCAGGTTTCAGCACCGGACAGAGCTCGGTGCAAGTCCCGACCCATCCCCCCACCCCCGTGCGCCGCATGACCTAATCGCATTTGGTGTCTGAGGTGCAGTTTGCACATCTGGGTGACTAGAGAACAGGACAGCAGCCCACTGAGGAAGTGCTCGATGATCTGTGAAAATATTCGATGCTATACTGCTGTTTTCCCAGGCCCTTATGTAAGGAGAGAAGGAAGGCAGGAGAGAAGGAGGGAGGGACGCCACGCTCTTGCATAAATAAAACAGCGGACACATTTCTCCATCCCTCTCCTGAGACCTCCTTCTGAGCCCAGTGTGGGACCATTGGGAAGAACCCAGGCATGACATACTCTTGTGCCTGGGGAACCCCTAAACCAGTGACAGAGGCCCCGGGGCTGGGAACAAAGAGAGAAAGAGAAGAGTGAGAAAAGGACAAAAGATGATGTGACAATGACAATTAGGGCAGCCGTAACAGCCCAGGGCTTCAGTGTGCCATGCATGAGTGAGAGCTTTCTATGGACCGTCTCTTTGCTGCACAAAACAGCCTAAGGAGGAGATTTCTAGCAGATGGGGAGCCAAGACTCAAAGAAGCCTGGCCAAGGACACACACCAGTGAGTGGCAGGGCCCAACTCCTGGGGGAATGTCTGGGTACAGTTCCGAGATGGTGGCACCACCCCTGCACCAGCGTACCTATCTGTTCTCTTGTCACCCTCTCACTAAAATGCGAGGCCTTTGGTGCCCCTTGTCCTTATAAGGAAAATGGCATCACTAATGCCCACCCCCGGGGTGTTGTCGTAAGGATTACATGCATTGATTGACTTGTAGGACTTAACACAAAGCCTGCAACCTAACAGGAGCTCAAAAATGGTGGTTGTGAGAGGGCAGAGGAGGACCACGCGGAGGAGGTGTCGGGATGTCTCCATTCACCTGCGAAGCCCCGCCATGGGCCAGACTGGGCACCTCGCTGGCATTCAGAACGTGGGCTTGGCTGAAGGCACCCCAGGCTTCCCCACCCGGGGCGGGGGATCCATCATGGTCTGGCCAGTCTTGCAGCACGGTACAGCCCCTGTCGTCACTGTCACCTCACCTGTGCAGGGGTCCTCTTTCTCTGCCTGGCCCCACCTGCAGCCCCATCCTCCTCTCAGTCGGGATTCGTGAAGGAGCTACTTCTCACTGCAGTGGAGACAGGACGAGAGATCACAGCACAAGGCAGAATCACCCTGCCTGCCGGGGGGGCGCGTCAGACCTCTGTCCCCACGGGGAAACGCCCACGGACCCCACATCCGACCAGGATGACTGCCTGGGGAGTCCGGCTGCCAATCTCTCTAGCCTCAGTTTCCTCTCTTGCAAAATGCAGGCAGCAATGGCTGCCTGCCCAGGAGTGAGCTCCCATGTTGGAAGCTCATCACCCTCTCTCTGTAACCACCCAGACACTGGCACAGACACGGCCTCTCTCGGGGACAGCACCTGTCTTGTCTGCTGTGCTCTCTCTCCAGATCTGCTTCGCCCCACTCTGGGCCCTGGCCTGCTGGCCAGTGTGGACGTCATCGGCAGACTCCTTTCCCTAGAGCTGCCACTCGGGTTTGTCCCAGGGGAGCTGCTGAGGAGAGAGCCGAGGGAGGAAGCAGAGGAAGGTAGGGGACTTATTCTGGGCTCGCCCTTCCAGCTTGTCCTGATAGCCAGAGCTCCCAGGGACAGCCACTTATCCTGGGTTCTGGGGACCCTCCCTCCCCCTGCCGTTCAGGCCCCAAGGTGGTCATGGCCCCAGTGCTGCTACCCCCTATGCGCTTTGCCACCTCTTGCCAATTCTCCCTTAGCCCTGCCTGGACGGTTACAAATAATCCATTTAGCAACCTCTCTTCAATCCCCCCATTGGAGGGCACCCTCGGTCTCCCTCCAGGGGCCTGGCTGCCACCCTAGCCCCCTCTTTGCGTTTGGGAATGTTCACCACCACTTGGAGTATGTCCTTCAAGGCCCAAATCAGGATATCTCTGTGCCTGTGCTGACTGTCCTCCCACCATTTGGCCTGTGTCACCCTCTTCCCTCGCTGCCACAGCCCAGTCCACACACGTGACCCTGCCCATCAATCGAGACGGCACAGGCTCCCCCACCCCCTCCTCACGCCCCCTAGGCACCTGGCACAAGCCCTGTGTGCTTGGGAAGTTTGAGGAGACCAGCGGGCATTTCTCCCACCGCCTTCACACTTGGGGAGCATTGCTTCAACTCTTCTGTTTTAAACACCAGTGATTTCCCAGCACGGGACACAGAGGAAGGTCTCTGTGGGGATGAGACTGCCTCCTCTCCATGCCCCACCACCCACAGGGAGGTGCGTTCACCAAGCCGCAGAACACTGAGCCTGAAGACACGCTGAGGGTCACTTGTCCCCAACCCCTCATTTTGCTCATGAGGAAGTGGAGAACTACATTGAGTAAGGGATTTCTCAAAAGCAACAAGGTGACTTTGGGAAGGGGGAGACCACCCGGCCCACTGCCTTCAGGGGACGGCATTGACAGAGAGCCCGTGTGTGCCTGACCTTGGGCAGGCACCGTGCACATCTGGGTGCTTCTTTAAAAAAGGGGCCCGGTCACATGCAAGCACTCAGGTATGTGCTCTGCAATTTCTGTTTGGTGAGGCCAGAGGAAGAGCATCTTTCTGGAGACCAGTGAGCATTTCCAAGTCTCAGGGAGAGGAGAGATGACCAGTTAAGGACACCAGGGCCAGGTGACAGACATTCACCTCCGAGCAAAATTTAAGGGGCACCAAAAAACTCAATAATCAAAGTGAATTATATTTTAAGGCAGTATTTTTAAAAACTCAATGCCCCCAAATTCATGATGAACAAAATATCAAA
The DNA here is from genome assembly GCA_008750895.1 of Mirza zaza. NCBI lineage: Eukaryota > Metazoa > Chordata > Mammalia > Primates > Cheirogaleidae > Mirza > Mirza zaza. Next base: position 32,917 of record VSMD01055830.1, read on the forward strand.
AATTGAAGTAAAGGTAGCATCTCATTCTGCCTCACCTGCCCCCTCCTAATCCCAGTTCCGGTTCCAATAAAACTTTATTGACAAAAATGGAGTGGTCAGTTTGCCAAATGGAGTCTTTAACATATCACATTCAAATGTTATTTATCTTGATCACTGACCTTTTTTTTGGTGTCCCAAGGTGAGTGCCTCATTCTCCTCACCTCCCCCAGCCCCCCAGCTGGCTCACTAGTAAGTCATTTAAATTTTGCAAAAATTAAACAAATACAGCTCTACGGAGGAGTGGAATACAAAAAAAAAAAACTTGTGATTTTTAAGATAAAACAACAGACTTATACTTTGAACAATACTGTCACACTCTCCTGATTCAGGGGTATTTCATAGGAACGGAACTGGGCAGGATTACCCTGATACATCAGGTGAATTGTTTTGTTCCCCTTTTGGGATGAGGAAGCTGAACTGGAGAGCTGTTGGGTGAATTGTTACATGTCACCGAGTAAGTGAATGATGAGAACCCAGGCAAACCACTGGCTGGCCCATTGAGTGTAGGCATACTTACATCTGCATCCCCTTCTTTGTGTTAATAAAAAGAGACGAGTGACCTAAATATGCCTCATCTGACTTGTCAACCTAGTTCTCTCCAGACCAAGTGCATCAAGCTTCTGGAAGAACAGGTTAGCATAGTGTTACTTTGGTTTAAAAAATTCAGGTGGTTGTTAGAGATCAAATAGCATCACAGTTATAGTTAGTCATCGGCATTTTAGAAGATCAGACAGCCCCACGTGGGTTCCAGATCTGATCTGATTATGCCCCAAAAGTGGCCAAAAACTGAAGGTCAGGGCTGTATCAGGGGACCTGGGTGCCACCTGGGCCAGAGGAGTCATCCTCCTCTCTCTAGAACAATCATCCTCCTTCTCCCCAAGCCTGGCCAACTTTGCACGAACTTCATGACTCCGTTCACACATCAACCTTTTGCGGAAGCCTTCCTGGACCTCTTCTGTGTTTGTGCTGCCTCTTCTGCAGCTCATTCGTTGACTCATTCATCCATTCCAGAAACATCTAGTGCATGTATTTAGCCCAGCACAGCGTGAGGCTCTGAGGACACAGTGGAGAACAAAGAGACTTTGTGCCCTTGCAGAGCTCATGGTCTACTGTTCCCCAGGGACCTGGTCTCTCCCTCTCTCTCGTGCCAAGGCAATCTCACACCGAACACCACTGGCCTGTTTCCATCTTGTTCCCCCTCGCTGGACTGGGGCACCTCAAAGCCAGGTCCTGTTCATCTTCCAAACTCCTGGGCATGCAGTACCTGGCCCAGAATAGGTGCTCAATAAAAACAAGTGAGAGACCCAAATTGGTAGTGTCTCAGGCTGTCCATCCGATCACCATGCCCACAGGCTGTGCCACCTGGCCATGACTGTCCTTACCCAAATTCCCACTCGGGACATCTACAGGCAACAGAGCTGCTTCTCCATCCAAAGAGTCAGCATCAACAAGCTGCGGCAGGAATTTTCTCAATAGTTCCAATCAGTGCACTTTCTTGAGCCAACCATCCAGCATCCTGTCAAAGGACCTCACAGGCAGCGTGCCCAGTATAATGCTGCTGATTGGAAGGTGGGCAAAGAGCTCTCAGCAACCCACTCTCCGTAATTACATGAAGCAAACACCTCCTCAAGTGGAGCCACAGACGCCTGTTTGAGTCTGTGCTCCCCAGCCCTGCGGTCCTGCCCGCTGACCAGCATGGAGAAGGTGAAAAGCCCACACCTGCTGAATGAATAGCCAAAGGCCCTCGAGTCCACCTGTTTGGGGCAGTGGGATTGTGTGTAATTCTGTAGCATCACTTTCAGATTTATACTCCTGTTCCTAGATTTCCGATAGAAATCTGTGGACTGTGTTCGCCTCAAAATCGCAATGTGCATCTGAAACCCTAAACCTTATAATGAATGGTGGATCAGCTCAGGAGGGGCTGGGCCACACCAGTGAGCCCCCAGCCAACTTCAGAGTGAAGCTGCAAGCCTGATCAGCTGCTGATCTTGCAACAGAGGCTCTAAGCAGACGGAAGGCCAGAGACCTCGGTTTTCACACAAGAGCACAGGGCAGTGGCATCCATTCCTTTCCCTCCACTGGCCCAACCTCACCCCTCTCTGGCCTCTTCCTTGGCCTCTCAGCCTCCAATCCAGACAGTTACCTGCCACAATAAGCCTTTGCAAAGCACTCATTCCAAGTGAGGCGCCCATTCCATGGCCTGACCTTGGCTAGTAGGCTGACCTTGGTATTCGAGACCTTCTCTAATCTCATTTCCCCACCTTAAACCAGCTGTGTTTCAGAATGTTCCCCAAATTCAAGTTGCTGCACAGATTCAAGGGCACAGATGCAAGAAACTCTGTCCTTTTCTAGCACAACCTTCCTCCAACCCCTGGGTGTGGGCGCTCACTCAAGCGCTCTCTCTCTCTCTCTCTCTCTCTTTTTCTCTCTCTCTCTCTCTCTCTCATATAAATTTATCTAACATCAGTTGAATACCTACTATGTGCCAGGGGAAGGGGGACTTCATTGAGTACCTACCACCTACAAGATCTCTATTCTCCTTGTGTCTTGAGTCTCATTTCATCTGTTGCCCAAATACAATGATTATTATTATTATTCCTATTTTACAGTTGAAGTTATAGAAGCTGAGAGAGGCTCAACCACTTGTCAAAGAGCCCACAAATCAAATAAGTAGTATTCAGCACTCACATCCTGATCTCTTGTCCCCCACCACTTGGGAAAACTGTATACCCACATGCACAAGAATGAAATCGGACATTTATCTGACACTATATTCAAAAATCAGTTCAAAATGGATGAAAGACTTAAATGTAAGACCTGAAACTGTAAAGCAACTAGAAGAGTTGTCCACTCCACCCCACCCCCACGCACACACCTGCCCAGGTCCTGCCCACCTAGATCCCACGCCATGTCTGTGAGGTGGCTGCCACCTGCATTAGTCAGGGCCAGGCAGGAACAAGATGATGGCACAGTCCAACAGGATGTTCAAGGAGAGTTCAATAAAGCCCCTGTTCACAGAGGTGTGAGTGGGGAAAGCTACCAGGACTATTCAGGGCAGATGCCAGGGTTTGGGACAGAAGGGAGCCATCAGCACCGCAGCCCAGAGGAGGGGAGGGAATGAGGAGAACCAGCAGCAGGTGGAGACGACTGTGAGGGGCTCATGCCTCTGAGCCACTGGATGCAGCCAGCTCAAAAGCACCCACAAGAAGGGAGCGTGGGGGAAAAGACCCCAGCATCCTCCCCGCAGATCCCAACATTGACCAAAACCAATAGAAAGCCAGAGGGCGAGGGGGCCCAATAGAGTTCCGGAAAGATCAGCTTCCCAAGACAAGAAGCAAAGGGCATCCACCCTCGTCTAGGTGGAAAGTCCATGTCCCCAACACAAGGGGCTGCATACAGTCCCACCAGCTACTGAATCATTGCAAGGTAATGTCATTTGGATCATGCTCTCACCTGAGTCCTCTGATCACACGGTTTCAGTTTGTGATCACAGTTTCTTCTTCCACTACCCATTCCCCTTATCCTCAACCTGGATGGGGTGGTCTTTACCCTGGGAGTCAACCAGGCCATCCTTTCCATGAGGTCTGAGTCTTGGTTGTTTTGGTGTTACTGGGTTGCCACAGTTGGATTGACCAGGACTTTGGGAAAGGGAGTATTAAGAGGTGTCCCAGAAAATCCCCTGAGTTACAAACACGATCCTCCCTGCCCACTCCCCTGTTGTGCAACCCAACCCCATGTACCAGAGCAATCGGGCTGTTTTTCCTTATGCCAATTCACCAATCCTCTTCTTTACATGCTGCTTTAGGGGCATGAGGAACCCCAAATGCCCAAATGTTTTAGCTTCAGATTCATAAAACCTGTGTTTGCATGCACTGTTGCATTGCTTCCTCCCTTGGGCACCAATAGCTCTCAGCACAGAATATTAGGAATAACCTCTGTTTAGAGAGGTGCAATGCCTTTTACATAAATTGCCACATCTAACTCTCAGCACAGACTTATGAGATGAATACCTGTTATCCCAGTCTATAGATGAAAGAGAGGCTCAGGGCAGTAGACTGATTTCCCAGTGTCCCTCAAAGCTAATGTTTGAGCATCAGTACTGAACACTAAAGCCTGGGCCCCTTCTCTTTGTTACAGAAAGCTTGGCACTTGTCCTCAGCATCAGAAGAGCGAGAACAAGTGGTTTGAGGAGAAGGAAAGAGAAGTTTATTACTTTGCTGGCAAAGGAGGAAAAATGGCAGACCTTCTCATCTCAAAATCCAAATTTCCTCAAGATAACCAGAAATACAGAGTTTTAAAGGGATTGCCCTCAGTTCTAGGCTACTGTGTTAATGATTCCAATCATCCCATCTCCATCAAAGACAAAGCCCCACCTGAGCCCACCTGGGGTGCTGGCATGGGGTGACTGAGCCATCCATCTCCTGTAACACAAAGAACAAAAGACTTAACCTGCTCCTCCCAACCACGGGCCTGAGGCAGGGATGCAGGTTTCAGCTCTCAAAAAGGAGTGGAGGATGTTTTAAAGAGACAGAAAATAGTTTTGCCATTATTTTTTCAGGCGATTCCCTCTGCTACCTATTCTCCACTCTCATGTCTATGGGAGGAGGGGAGATTACTCTGTTACATCTTCATCTGGCTGCCACCTTCAGGAGTGCAATGGCCAAGATTGCCCATGAATGCTAGATGTGTATGACCAGACAGCCAGTGCTTTGGACTTTTAGGGGATATAATCTATTTCCTTCTGTGCCCCTTTCTTCTGCAGACCCCAAACATTGCAGAGCTGGTGGGAGCAAAAGCTTCTTTTCCTATTTCACAGAGGACCTGGTGCAGTTTCCTCATCTTGGCTGTCCACGCTCAAGGAATCACCTGGAAGTGCCTCCTCTTACAACTGCTGCAGCCTCTGAAGATGATTTCTAGGCCCCTGATGGGAGGCAGAAACTGATAACAGCAGGCCCGTCTCTGGAGGCAGGTTTTCTTGTGTGTGTTTTTTATAATAATTTATGTTTAATTGCCCAATAATACTTGTGTATATTTATAGGGTACAATGTGATGTTTTGATCTATGTATACATTGTAGAAAGATTTAATCAAGCTAATTAACTTATCTATCACCTCACCAAGTTCCTG
>VSMD01055836.1:0-19683 GCA_008750895.1 Mirza zaza
TTTTTTTTTTTTGAGACAGAGTCTCACTTTATTGCCCAGGCTAGAGTGAGTGCCGTGGCGTCAGCCTAGCTCACAGCAACCTCAAACTCCTGGGCTCAAGCAATCCTGCTGCCTCAGCCTCCCAAGTAGCTGGGACTACAGGCATGTGCCACCATGCCCGGCGAATTTTTTTTCTATATATATTAGTTGGCCAATTAATTTCTTTCTATTTATAGTAGAGATGGGGTCTCACTCTTGCTCAGGCTGGTCTCGAACTCCTGAGCTCAAAGGATCCGCCCACCTCGGCCTCCCAGAGAGCTAGGATTACAGGCTTGAGCCACTGCGCCCGGCCAGATCTGTTTTTATATATATATATATATATATGTATATGTATATGTATATGTATATATGTGTGTGTGTGTGTGTGTGTGTGAGAGAGAGAGAAAATGTGCTGGTTGATTCCTGGCACAGAACAGGTCTTTGGAAAATGGAAAAAGCATTTTCCTTTCCTTTTTCTCCCAACCTTCTCTCTGACAAACCATTGCTTCTCTCTGTGTCAGTGCCATCATCTATAAAATGGGATGCTATCTCCCATGGCGGCTGGAGGATCAAAGGACAGATATATATATGAAAGGACTTACTAATGAGAAGGCAGTAAACAAATGGCTGCTCTCACTTCCCAAACAGGAGTCTTCACTGTCTCCCCAGCCAGATTCCCAAGTGATGTTGGACATGGCAGCCTGCGATCCTCAGCATCCTGTGTGTGAGGCAACAATTGCCCCTGCAGTTGCCCAGGAGAAGGCAGCCCAGAGAATGATTTGACAGAAGGGGTAGCTGAAGAGGGAGGATGCTCACCTGGCAGAGCTGGACCTGAAGCTTGCCTGCCCTTGAGCCCCAGTCCCCCTGCTGCCTGCTCCCCTGCAGTCCTTTTCTCCCTGGTGGCCACTTCCTTCCACCCACTTGTCCAAGCTGAACTCAGTGCCTCCCTCATGCACCATCATCTGGTCTTCCCATCTGTCTCAGACCTGCCTACCTCTCTCCATCCCTGCTTCCCAGACATAGAGCTCAGCCCACAGGGAATGTGTGGTTGGCTAGACATGGAGGACACATGCACGCAGACCAGAAAACCACCACCAGGTGTATAGATGTGAATAACCATGCCTTGGTATAGAGGCATAGTGGGTATAAATGCAATAAGCTTGGGGCCAAGAGGACCTGGGTTTAAGTTCCAGCCCAGCTGTAAACAGAGATGGTGTGGCCTCACCTTTCTCCCCAGCCTAGCCCCACCCCTTCTAAATGTTGCTCTTCTGCACTGTGACACTGATTGTCTGCTGGCCTGATTCAGCTCACTAGGCTGAGGATTTCCCTAAGGCAGAAACGAGGCCTCCAGTCTCTGTCTGGCCCTGTGCACTGTAACCTCTGGCACACACTTCAGTCAGTGAGAGTTGAATGAGTCAGTGAGATCAACGGGGCAAGTGTGTGTGGCCAGGCCCCTCACAGGACCCAGCACCGGAATAAGGACCTTGACAGGATTACCTGATGTGCTTCCCTAAATTGAGCCATGGGAAGGACTTATTCTGTTAAAAAATGAGGCCATTAAGGCCCAGACATGAGCATGATATGCCTTGGGTCACCCCAGTGTGTGCAGAGATGAGGGTGGTCCTATAAGACAAGAGCCTTAACATGGAGGGGTTCTTGGAGATCTGGTCCCACCCTTTCATTTTCCCCCAGATAAGGAAACAGGCCCAAAATGGCCTGCCCCAGGCTGTGGGAGAAAACAAGGCAGGGACCCAGGTCCCCTGGCTCCCAGTGCAGTGCCTTTCCAGGCATTTGGTTATGGTCGGTAGCATAGTGGTTAAGAGAGCAGGCTTGGGAGGCAAGTGCCTGGATTCAGTTTCCAGCAGGGCCACTTGCCAGCTGTGTGACCCTGAGTAAGGTGCTGTACCTCTCAGAGCCTCAGTTTCCTTATCTATAAAATGAGTGGATAATACCACCTCATGGAATCCTGAGGATCACGCGGGAGAGTGTGTGTAAAGCTTAGTGCCTGGAAGGTTGTAACCCCTTCACAGATGTTAATGTCACGAGGACGATTATTAATGTAGACTTTGAGCCCCAAGGGTTTAGAGAAGGGAGTAATCACAGGGCCAGAGTGGACAGGGTACTGTTTAAAGAGGAAGTAGCCTTGGTCCTTGTAGGATGTGTAGGGGTCAGAATGGGCCGAAGAGCTATGGAGGAGCACCCCTTTAACTGGCTCTATAGCTGCCAGGGTCATTCTGCCTTGTCTGGGTAAGAACCTCTGTTGGGGAAAGTTTTTTCTGTTGGTAGAGGAGCCACATTGCCAAGAGTAGAAGAAAGTTCTCCTCACCCAGTAGAAGAAAGGTCTCCACTGCCCTGGTGCCTGCCCATTGTGAACAGGGCTGTTGCCCAAGGCTGGGCAGCTCCTGGGAAGTTTGTCAGCTTCATGGTTGTGCCCAGGCTGTATGTACAGGCCCCACTACACCTGGGGCAGCGCCAAGTCAACCTCCTGGATATAGACATGGAGTAGGGGTAGAAGGGAGCCACACAAGGAGTGAGATGCAGAAAAGTGTAACAGGAAAAGAAACAAGGTAGAAGGCTAGGCACAGTGGCTCAGGGCTGTATCCTAGTATTCTGGGAGGCTGAAGCAGGAGGACTGGCTGAGGCCAGGAGTTCAAGACCAGTCTGAGCAAGAGCAAGGCCCCATCTCTACAAAAAATAGAAAAATTAGCCAGGCATGGTGGTGCATACCTATAGTCCCAGTTACTTGGGAGGCTGAAGCAGGAGGATCACTTGAGCCCAGGAGTTTGAGGTGGGAGTGAGCTAGGATGATGCCACTGCACTCTAGCCTGGACGACAGAGCGAGACTCTGTCTCCAAAAAAAAAAAGAAACAAGGTAGAGTAACATATTCCTTACCAAAGGAACTAAGAATAAGCCAAAAAGACTTCAAAGCAGAAGTAGCTGTCTTAGTGCCCCCACCAGCGGTTCTCAAATGCTCCCGTGCATTAAGAGCTCCCTTAGAACACAGATTCCAGGGCTCCCTCGCAGACCTGCTGAATCCTGAATCAGGAGGTCTGGGACTCTGTACTGCAAACAGATACTCCCAGTGATTCTGCCATCAGTGCTGCATTGGAGAAACCCAGATTCCTTCTCTAAGCTTCTTCCCATTTACACACAGTGTGAACCAGCCCTGGAAATACTATTCTCAGACCGTAGGAGCAGCACGCTGGAATATGAGATAATACAGGCAGAGAGCCCGACAGCAGGGTGAAACAGCAACTGACTGATGGCAACTGGAGCCGACAGAGAACTAAAGGCCTCCGAAGGCACAGGACCACCAAAGGCTGAGTAGCCAGGCCGGAAACTGCCAAGCACTGTGATAAATAGGCATGGAAGCCATATCCAATTTGTAGGAAGAGACTCATCAAAATAATGAAAATGGAATGTTCGGCTATTAAAAGGAAGGTGAACATGACATACGTCTGAGACACTGAGCAAATCTGTGAGGCCTTGCTCAAGTGGATAGGAAATAGTGGGAGAGAAAGCTGAATGGAAGCCAATTTACAGGCCTCTTCAGTTACCTAGAAAACTTCAGGTACATGGAATAACAATGCTCCCTCCATTCCCTGAGTGTTTCTTGTGTTATGGGCACTGTATCATACGCCTTTTCATCTCATAATCCTTATCAACGTACTGTATGAGAGGGGGAAGGCCTCAGGAGGTAGAGCCCAAGGCCACACAGCTGACAAGCAGCTGGGCTGGGGATCATGTCCGCAACCTCAGAGCCCAGTCCCTGCCCACTGTGCTGTCCACTTCACCTCCTGGGAGTGCTGGGTCGATGAGTGCCACCTGCTGCTCCAGGCTGGAGGCCCCTCCATTCCTCTCAACTGACTGTATTACAAGTGCAATGCAGCCCTGAGCAGGTATAGAGGCCCCATATACAGGTTTTCTCATAGGGCGTGGGCAGTGACTTTGAGCCAGTGCCAGTGGCCTTTCCTCTCCTCCCAGCTCCTATCTGGAAGGTACTGTCTGGTTCTTCCCTCTGGCCTGAAGCTGTGACTTCAGCCTGCAAGTGTTGCAGGCAGCTCCCAGCCTTCAAGCTGTGCCATACACTTGCCCTAAACCTGGCCTGAAATGCCCGGATTGTAGCATTTGCTTATAGCAAAGCCGGTGCCAAGAACTCAGTCCTACCAGCCTTCAGATTTGACCTCCATCTGTTTCTCTGGATGCAGCAAGATTCATCTGTTTCCTCAGTGAGTCAGCACATAGTCCTTCCAAGAAGAAAATCTCTTTCCCTATGGAGGCAAGGGGAGATGGGGAACCACTGTGCAAACCCCTTTCTCTCTGAGCTCCAGAATTTTCATCTGGACTTGTCTGGCAATGAGTCTGGGAGAAACCTTGAGAACCACAGTTTATAGACCTTTCCCCTTCTCAAAACAATTGGAAGGCTGAGTGCTGAGAGGGAATTCCAGCTCCACTTAGTTAGTCCCTCTGGCGGTTCATGGCAGTTGCTAATGGAACTGAGTCTCTTTCCTCCTCTCTGTGCTTTTTACATTGTACCAGATTGCTTGTCCAGGCTCAGTTTTGCCCCTTTAATACTTCTCAAATGTCTCTTAAGAGATAGAAAATTTTCTTTTTAAGCCCATGACATCCGGGAGAGAAATGTTTTCCTAATGCCTTTGACGTTCGTCCAACCCTAGTAGCTTATGTTCTGAGTCCTTCTCTCTCTGCAGTCTGAGAGTATCTTGTAGGCGTGGTCAGGGGCTGCCTTGGGGAAAGGGCCCCTCTTCAAGGTGGTGTGTCCTGCCTTTCCTCAAGCTGTGTGTCCTCAGAACCTGAGTAGACAAGTTTGCGGGGATGCGTAGGGACTCTGCCAAAGGCAAGCCTATATATAAGGCTTTTGTCCCAGCACTGTCTCAAAACGCCCTGACCCCTTTCCAGGCCCCTGGACACAGCTGGAGGAGAATCAGGAACTGGACAGGAGCTCTCAGCTAGGGGCAGTTTTGCCTGCCAGGAGACATTTAGCAATGTCTAGAGACACTTGGTTGTCACAACTGCAGGGGGTGCTACTGGCATCTAGTGGATACTTCTGAACACCCTACAATGCATAGGACAGCTCCTACAACAAAGAATCAGTCTCAAATGTTGGCTTGAGACACCATGAACTAGACTCTGATTGGGTAAGAGGTTTAGATGGAACCTGGGGGCAGAGAGCACATCTTGCTCATCCTTCTATCCTCCATGACAAGTGCCCATCACACATTAGGTGTTTGTTACAATTAGTTGAATTCATTCAGTCAATATATATATATATATATATATATTTTTTTTTTTTTTTTTTGAGACAGAGTCTCACTCTGTTGCCCAGGCTAGAGTGAGTGCCGTGGTGTCAGCCTAGCTCACAGCAACCTCAAACTCCTGGGCTCAAGCGATCCTGCTGCCTCAGCCTCCTGAGTAGCTGGGACCACAGGCATGTGCCACCATGCCCGGCTAATTTTTTCTATATGTATTTTTAGTTGGTCAATTAATTTCTTTCTATTTTTAGTAGAGATGGGGGTCTCCCTCAGGCTGGTTTCGAACTCCTGACCTCGAGCAATCCACCCACCTCGGCCTCCCAGAGTGCTAGGATTACAGGCGTGAGCCACCACACCCGGCCTTCATTCAGTCAATATTTATGTAAAGCTGAACCAGTGGGCCCTGCCCTCATGGTGGAGGGAAACAGACACGCAGAGCAACAACTGCGACGCTCTAGGACTGACAGCGTGTAAAGCACTACAGAAACAGGAGGGGCGTGGCTCCGTGTCGGGGAGCTAGGGAAGACTGGACAAAGGAGCTGTGGGGCTGGGTTTTTGATGGCTACATAAGAGTTCTAGCAGGTGAGGACGATGAGGTTGGGAAGGGAACGATGAGGTTGGGAAGGGAACGCTGGAGGGGTTGGGCACCAAATCAGTCAGGAGAAGGGGACTCAGCTGAAAAGCTGAGAGAACTGGAGAGAGAATTCTCCAAACCTGCCCCACCTAGCCTGCCCTTTCGACAACTGATTTCCAGAGCGGGGGGTGAATGTTGTCAAGTTCCAAGGTGCAAACTAGAGCTGACAAATGGCCCATTGTCTGGAAGCCCCAAGCAGCCTGTCCCCTGGGGTCACGCCCCGTGGGTCCTTGCTCACCTGTCAGGCTTTGGCCTCCCTGACCCTGATCTGGATAGAACAGCGGGCCCTCAACACACCCAAGTTCCAAGGCGGCAGCTGGTGTCTTGGACAGGACAGGCAGGAAAGCGATCCTCTTTTGTGATCCCCTTTCCCCTCAGGGATCCGGGAACCCTGCTCCCGGGCTCAGCCTGCTGTTTCTTCACCACGTGACCCTGTGCAAACTCCCAAAACCACCCTGACCCTTGTCAGTCTATCGGCAAAATGGGAGTTATCAAGGGGAGGGGGTAAGGTTGCTATGAGAACCTGGTCGATAAGGGTTGCAAAAACATTTTGAGAACTGAGACACTACAGTGTGAAGTAGCGTTGCCGTTATTCGTGTCTGACGTTAGTGCCAACTACCTGTGTGATCCTGAGCAAGTCATTCACCTCACTCGACCTCAAGTCGGGGGTGTGGTGATGGTGGCATTTCTCCAGCCTCCTTCAAGGGGTCGTGGTGAGGATCTGATGGAGTCAGCTTTTTTTAAGGCAGTGCTCTAAAGTCTCCCCTAATGGAGGCCAAATGTTCAGTTTTGAACGTGCCTGGAAGGTGCACAAAGAGCCTGGTACACCACCAGCTGGTCTGAAGCTCGAGAAGGGAGGGAAAGAGAGCCGAAGATACCAGCAAGAGCTGACTTGTGTGTGGAGCCCTAAGCAAGTGTGCACCCTTCATCCTGCTAGAGCCTGAGGACAGCCCTGAGGGAGGCGGTGGGGGATGGAACCCTCTCCCCGCCACTTCTCAGAGGAGAAACTGAGTCTCAAAGAAGTGAGGGGACTTACCCAGGGTTTCTGAGCACACATGACAGAGAAGAGATTAAACCCAGCTGCGTTCTCCACCCCGGGGGCTCTTCCCCTTAGAGAGAATGGGTTGGGGCCGGGGAGAGAGAAGCCCCGTGGCAATGGCCTCTGTAGTGGGGCAGCCGTACCAGGAGGGAGGGAGGGCGGGCAGGGCTTGAGACCTGGGCTCCCAGCACAGTGATGAGAGCCACACCCCCAGTCCCAACTCCCCAGACTCTCCTGTTCCTGCTCACCCACCACACTGGCCCCTGGCTGCTGCTGGTGGTTGGCCCTGGGGGCCGGGAGCACTCCGTGGTGGCCTGACACACAGGATGTGTCTCACCTCAAAGCAGAAGTGAAACGGCCAGTTCCCCCTGCAAGGCAAGAGGCAAGTCTGACTACCCCCAGCCACCATCTCTCTTCAGGAAACAGGAGAGTGGCTGCCACCCCTGGGAGCCAGACTGGGGGACAAAAGAAGCTGACTTGCTCTGGGGCCCAACCTGTATAGGGAGCCGGGTGTCTGCCTCCTACGCACACATCTTGGGATCGCCTTGTGCACACCTCCTTGGGCAGCGTCCCAGTGAATGGAAGATTCTGTTTCTACCAGGTTTTATGATTTAGGGTCTAAGGGAGATGGCCCTTTGTACAAGTCCTGTCTCCCAGCATAATCACAGCCAGCCCATTCCTGCAAGACGGAGATCAGTTTGTAGTTTATTCACTCATTCGTTGTTCATGTGTTCAGTCATCATGCTCCCATCCACAAATACGTGTTAACGACCATCTGTGTGCAGGCATTTTGTGCATATAGGAGGGAGAAGGATGTCAAACAAAAAATTACACAAATAACGATTGCTGTTGTTATGAAACAATTAGTTGTGAAAAGTGCTCCAAAGGCAAAGGAGAGGCTGCTGGGAGAGGTCTGAGGAGGACCTCAACCTGTTCTGGGGCTCAAGGAAGTTTCTGGAGGTTTCTGTGAAGACCTGATGGGTGGCCCAAGGGGGAGGAGCGGGTCAGTGCCGCTGGAGCAGGAAGCAGAGACCAGATCACGCAGGACCCTGTGGGCTACAGAAGGGGGTCCTGCCTGTTTATATGTCTTACAAGAGAAAGAATGTCTGGAAGGCTGGGTGACCTTGGGCAAGCCTTCCTCTTCTTTTGGCCTTAGTTTCCTCTCCTTTCGATGGGAGCATGTTCGCCCTCCTTGCAGGGTTGTTGAAGAGCCGTTATTTAGGTAAAGCACCTAGCTCAGCGCTTGCCACATTGGAGGTGCTCCAGTAAGTGGAGCCATCAGTGTAATTGTTGTGACAAAGGCAGGCCAGGGACCCAGGCTGCCTGCCCAGCTCCCCTTCCAGTGGCTGCCGTGGCAGTGGCTGCCTTCTTCCCAGGACTGCTTCTAGGAGAGACAGCCAGGAGCCGTCTTGGGGGCTGAGCACATTGGTCTGAGTTCACTCGCTCGCTGCTAAAGTGTTTCTCTGCAGCCATATCACTGCCCTCTGCCAGCCAAGTTAACACAGCCTGGAGAAAGGCTTGGGCGAGTGGACAGCTGTGTTTAGCCTTAGAAGCTGATATCCCCCCTCCTCACTCCACCTTCCACAGCACCCCAGACTCCAGCTGGGTGACCTGGTCAGTCTTTGCTGACCCCTAATTCCTGTGATCAGCTGGGTCTCCATGTGCCATGCAGGCGAGAGGCAGGGGTGGCACAGAGCTGGCAACCCTGGGGTTGACCAGCAGCAGGACTGCATTATTCTGAAAGGGTAGAGCCACCCTGGACTCTCTCTGTTTTGATTCAGGGGGGCAAATCCTGCTAAAGCAGAAAGGAGCCGTCGCTGATTGCATGCACGTTGGAGCTGTGAGGATGCTCCGCTTGCTTCCTGGCTTAGTGCTAGCAACAACCCCTCGCGGTGGCTATTTTTGGCTGCCTTTTTCAGACAAGTGACTGTGGATTGGGGTTACCCACCTGGCAAGTGACAAAGAGTCTAGACTCTACTCCAGGTCACCATGGCCTTGCCCAGCCCTCCATCCCTGGTGACGGACCTTTGGGCTATGTTTTGTTATATTTTGGATTTCACCCAGTGTGAGGCCATTGTAGGAGTGAGCTAGGCAAGCCTGAGGCCTTTTTTAAAATTTCATTTATTTTTTTAGCAATTAAGTATCAAAGAAGAGCCGGAGCTTTGATTTCTTCCTCTGGTAAGTGGCTGCCGCAGTTGCTGCTGCTCTTTCTCAGGAGTGTCACAGAATGATCAGGCTGGAGCCACCTGAGCGATGGGTGTGGCCATCCCCTTGTCTACAGAGGGGAAATGAGGTGGGTCAGCGGAGCTCAGTCAAACTAGGGTTCTCCTCAAGGACTCCCTCATTGGCTTCCTGTCTCACCCTCCCTTGCTGGCCTCTGTACCTCTGTGCAGTCTCTGCATGTTGGGGCACCGACCCTAGTTTGTGGCCCCTGGGCCTCTTTTCTGCATTGCATTCCCTGGGTGACCCAGCAGTGTGATTCTAACTACCTCCTACATGGCTATGAGTCTCAACTTAAGATCTCTAGCCTTGAGCCCACCTCTGAACTTTAACCTGTCAGTCCACTTGCCTTCCAGGCCTCTTATTAGAGACTTAGGAGTAATGACAAACGTGGTATGTCTAAAACCAGCTCTTCATTTAGCTCTGCACCCCATCCCCAGCTCCCACCCAAACCCGTTTCACCCACAGTCTTCCCCGATTTAGTAACTGTACCATCATCTACCCCCAGCCTTGGAATTATCCTATATCTCCCTTTCCCTCAACCCCACACCTAATCCATTGGCAAAAATATACCATAGTCTGATCCTCCTCCCCATCCCCACCCTCACCTGATGCAACACAACCTAACTGGTCCTCCTGCATCCTCCTCTGCCTTCAAGAATGTGCTCTCCTCACAGCAACCAGCCTGCTCTCTTCTAAACATAGGACAGATTGTAACATTGTCCTGCTTAAAAACCCTTCAGTAACGTCCCATCAGTTCAGGATAAAATCCCAGCTCCTTGCCAGGGCCTGCAAGACCCTCTGAAGCCAACCTGGGCTTCTCTGAAAGTCAAAGTCTCCATTCTCATCTCCTACTCACTCAGAATGATGCAGCTTCTCTTTCTGTCCTGTGAACACCCCAAGGTTGCCCCTGCCTCGAGGCCTTTGCACATCTCTTCCTGGGACCCTCTTCCCGACATTGTGGTTCAGTTGGTTCCTTGTTGTCAGTGGCATGTTGCCTTCTCAGAAAGGCCTTCCCTGACCACTCTGTCTAGAGAAGCCCCCCCCCCCCCCCGCCGCCCTGTTGTTTCTTCTTCCTAGCCCATCATCATCTGCAAGTATCTGCATTATTGGCCTACCTGTGCCAATCTTTTCTCCTCACTAGAATGTAAGTTCTGGGACTGTTTTTGGTCCCCGCCATATCCTTGATACCTACATGGTGTGCTTAGCACATGGTAGGCCGGGCGCAGTGGCTCACTCCTGTAATCCTAGCACTCTGGATGCCGAGGTAGGTGGATCGTTTGAGCTTAGGAGTTCGAGACTAGCCTGAGCAAGGGCGAGACCCGTCTTTACTAAAAAAATAGAAAGAAATTAGCTGGACAACTAAAAATGTATATGTATCTACAAAAAAAAAAAAAAAAAATTAGCTGGGCATGGTGGCACATGTCTGTAGTCCCAGCTACTCGGGAGGCTGAGGCAGGAGGATCACTTGAGCCCAGGAGTTTGAGGTTGCTGTGAAGTAGGCTGACGCCACAATACTGTAGCCTGGCCAACACAGTGAGACACTTGTCTCAAAAAAAAAAAAAAAATGCACAGAACCAACCCTGTGGCTTAAAGGCTTAAATTAAAATCAAGTTTGTTCCGAGTCATTGTCCCCAGAGTCTCTTTTGTAGGACAGCATTTCCCTGTCCTATGACTTCTTTAAGAGAGTAATTTCTTTAAGTGTTCAGAGGTCACTCACTTATTTTCCAGCTCTACCATCTACCAGCTGTGTGACCTTGGGCAAGTTACTTAATCTCTCTGTGCCTCAGTTTTGTCCGCTGCACAATGGGGATAATAACAGTGTCCACCTCACAGTACATAGGACAGAGTGTTCAGTAACATTAGTTCTATTAGTATTTTTTTTTTATCGTTATCATTTTCGCCACCATCACCATCATTGGTTTGACTCCTGGAAGAGGCGATTGTTTCCTCTCTGGCCTCAAGGAATAATACTTATGCCACTTTTCACATTCAGGGCCTCTCAGTGGCTTCCTATTTCACTCAAGAAAAGGACCAAACCCCTTTAAGTAGCGTGTGAGCCCCCACCCACTTCTCCAGCCTTGCCTTGCATGTTCTTCCCTGCCGCCCGTCCCCACGGTGGTCACACAGGCCTCGCTGGCAGTCCTTCCTGCCATTCCTGCCTGGAACATGCTCTCCCTCCTTCGCCTGGCTAGCACCTGCTCTTCCTTCTTCCAGTCTCAGCTTGGTCATTGCTGTCTCAGCCTTCCACGGCCACTGACTGGGGGAATTCCCTCCTGTCTCGCTCTCAGGGCAACACATGCCTCTGTCGTAGCCCTCGTCACAGTCATCAGTTTACACTTACTCCTTCAACTCGGGCTAATGTCCGCCTTTCCTAATAGACTCTAAACTCCATGAGAATAGAGACCAAATCATTCCTGGCTCTCCTTGTACTCCCAATGCTAGCCAGTGCTTTGCACATGGAAGATATTCAATAAATATTGAATGAATGAATGAATGAATGAGTGGTAAGAAAGCCTTTGGGATGGAGGGTAGCCCTTCAGATCAAGCCCAGAACTGCCCCCAAGGAAAATCTGCTGCCTTTGCTTAACCAACCTGCCAGTCTTTCCCACTGGCCCATTGTCATGGAACCAGAACAGCCCTCCTGCCTTCTAGTAAGTTCCTCCTGCTAGAGACGTGGCCTTACATGGTCACAGGGTACCCAAGGAGTTACAAGAGTGGGGAGAGCCTTTGTTCCTCTAAGCCGACATAGAATGTGGACATGAAGCCACAGTGCAATGGAGAAGTCTGTGTCGCTTCCTGAGCGTGGCTGTCTCGCGGTGCCAGGCACTTTTGCCTTTTCCTTCCCTTTTGAGACGGGGTGACTGCTCTGTTCTGATGGTGGAGTTCTCTGCTCTGGTTTCCCGGCTGGTGATATTTTCTCGAAGGGGTCGGAGCAGAGGTTCTCACGGGCCTCCAGACCTGGGCCAGGCCCCCACGGAGTCAGCACCAGGACCTGGCCAAATGAGAAAAACAGGGACAATGTAGGGAGTTTTCAGAAAGCTAAATTAATTCCGAGATTGTCCGCCCTACTTTTTTCTGTGTCAGAATGCCCTTTCTTTTATGAAACAAGGGTGCTAGAAAATTGGTGATTTTTTTTTTTTATGTCCTTGTTTGTCAAAATCACCTATTTAATTTTCTTTTGAAATATACGGGTCTGTGGATGGTGGCTGAGCCAAGATGAGAACCTGGGTTTTCTAGCTCCAGGTTAGCATTCTCTCTGCTCTGCAGCCCTCCCTGGAGAGGATAAGAGGCAGGGGAGACACGAGAGCTGGCTGTAAATTATTGACAGGCTGCCATGTGAAGAGGGGATGCACTCGTTCTGGCTGTAACCAGGGGGCAGAATCAGGGTCCCGGGGGAGCAGTTTCAGATGGGCATATTTCAGCCAGTTTAGAATAAAGTCTTTGACAGGAAGGTACGCAACAGTGGAATACGCTGCCCCACCTGATGGTGTTCAGGCACAGGTGTAGCAGCCATATTTGGGCTGTTGGAGAGACTAGTTGGGTCTGAGGACACTGGTTAAGGATCTTGGCTTTGGATTCAAACTGACCTGGGTTTCAGCACCAGTTTCACCATTCATTACCTGTGGGCAAATCACTTTCCTGCTCTTTACAATGGGTGTAGGCCTGGTGCAGTTGCTCACACCTGAATTCCCGGCAATTTGGGAGGCTGGTTCGAGACCAGCCTGAGCAACACAGGGAGACCTGTCTCCACAAAAAATAAAAATAAATAAATAAATAAATAAAATTGGGGTAATCATGCTTCCCTCGGAATCCCGTGAAGATTAAAAGAGGGAAATGCGTGTACGATGCCCAGCCCACGGATAGGCCTTCTGTGAGATGCGACTCCTCACATATGTCCCTAGGGAGATTCCTGGGGAATAGGTAGGATTTCCACTCCTCTGGTGGAGAGGAAGAGACAGAGAAAGGATAATATGAAGCAGTTTGTGAGCAAGGACCAGCAAGAGTGTTCCAGAAGTACATGCTGGGGTAGCTCTGAGGATGGGAGATCAGGCATGGGCTGACTGATCAGGGAGGAATCCCTGGAGGAGGTGATACCTAAACTAAACTTTGAGACACTGATAGACTTCTGGTCTCTACTATTGGAAAAGTAAAGAGAAAGAAGTAGGAGCTTCCCAGGAGGAGAGCCTACAGTGGTTTCTGCCACATAGTAGTAAGGGTTAATTGGAAGTAGCTGTTATTATTATCTACATTTCAAGGGCATGGAAATCCCTCTATCCTTGGGTTCCTACAGCACTGTGGGCATACTCCTGGTACATCAGAAATGCTTGGTATATGTTGAATGAATAGGAGAAAGATTAGCTAGCCACAGACTAGAGGGATATATGCTTAGATCTAAATAAGCTGGGCGAAATGGGAGTATCCATCTATACACTCATGCATATACTCATCCATTCATCCATCCATTCATCCATCTATCCTTCCATCCATCCATCCATCCTTCCTTTCATCCACTGGCCCATCATCTACCTATTCACCCATCCATCCATCCTTCCATCTACCCATCCATCCACTCATCCATCCATCCATCTATATACCTATTTACCCAACTCCTGTCCATCCATCCATTCATCCATGTTTCCGGTGGAGAACAAGACAAAGTCACTGCCTTCATGAAGCTTACATCAAATGGGTCAGGGCTTACAGATACAAATCAAATAATTATCCACCAATAAGGGTAAAATTGTGACTGTGGTAAGTGCTACAATAGACGAAAGGAACATGTGGTGCCAGGAGAGCCAATCACAGGGTGATTTGACCTTGTCATGGAGGTCAGCAAAGGCTCCCCAAAGAAGTGACCATTGAAATGCGAGCTACAGAGTGAGCAGGAGTAACTAGAAGAATTGAGGAGGGAAGAATATTCCAGGTAGAGGGAAGAGCACACACAAGGGGGAGATAAAGTTGGGGGAGTAGGCTGCTGATTTTTATCCTTAGAGGTTCTAAGCAAGCAGCAGGTGATAGGATTAGATTTGTATTTTTAAAAGATTGTTCTGGCTGTGGTTATAGAAGAGAGAGGCGGGGGATGGGATGAACAAGTGTGAAAGCCGGGGGCCTGTGGGAAGCCAATGTAGTTGTCCAGGAAATTCATGGTGGAACCTCAGACTTGGGAAGTGCTGGGGGGAGGGGAGGAGTGAATGGACTCAAGGGCCATTTAGGAGATAAAATGGACATGATTGGGCCATGGGTTTTGTGGGAAGGATAGGGTGAGGGTGTTGTCAAGGATGACACCCAGGTTTCTGGATAGAACTGTTGCCAGGCAACAGAGTGAAAGCCAGGAGGGAGTGGGGAAGGGGTGGGACATGCTTTCCCTTTTGGTTGATTTTATGCCTGTGTTTGCAAAATAAAGGGCATTGGAGGTATGGGGCACACAGCACCCTGACTGCTTGCCCAGCGGTGAGGAGGTTAGTTTAAGGAGGCTGCACTTCGCAGGCTGCAGGGAGCTAGGGCATCTTGACTCTGCATCCAGGTAGCTGTGTGACTCCAGGAGGCCAGCTTCACCCCTCTGGGCCTGAGCTCTAAAATGATGGTCCTCCTAGTCTGGCAACTTAAGGGCACAAAGCGGTCTGAGTCTTACTTGTGTCCACTTGCACTATTTACAGGGCTCCTCCTTGGGAAGCTATTCCTTGTAGATCGACTTTATCCAAAGCCTGGAGATGAAAAAGCATTACATCTAGAATGTGAAATCTAAAAGGAATCACAGAGCCCATGTGCACAGTCTTCTAGTTGTACAGAGCGGGGCAGCACCTGTGTCTGACCCCTGCTTATCTCTGTCCTCCTGTACTACCTTGCCTGTAGGAGGAGAAGTTAAGGAGTTTATCCAAAGCCACAAAGCTATGGGGCAAAGGAGGGTGACCCCCACATTCTTTTTCTTACTTTGGGGGTGAGGATTTGTCTGCAGCCTACAGACATTCCCTAGGACGGATGGGGCTAGGTAGAGCTGTGAGGATGGGCCACACTCAGAGACACCGGTGATGCTGAGCATCTGGGGAAAGAATGATGAAGGGATCATCTAAAAGTGTGCCCTGCTAAGCTGGAGTCCTTCTGACTCTTTGAAGATTGCCTTTTGTCACATATGCCTGCTGTGACTTCTGAACATCCTCCTAGGGCTGTAAGATGCTCTTTGCAAAAAAAAAAAAAAAAAAAAGGAATGCAGAAAACCCAGCCTACCCCCAGCAAATGAGACATGGAGACAAAAACATGGTTTGAACCTCGCTGCTGAGGTTTCCATGGTGGCTCCACTCTGCTGCCCTTCCCATTGGCTAGGTGTCCTGCTCCAGCTTTAGCAACAGAGGCTCAGATACCCATCTCCTTCCTGATTGGCCAGGCAGTGCTGCAGCGCCATGGCAACAGAGGCAGAGGGATCAGTCTCTGCAGAATAACTTGAGTCACCATCTACCTGGGGTGGGCTGAGATCCAGAGGGCTGCTGGTAGAGGATGGAAAGGGAAAGAGGTGGCCCCCACCTAAGCTCACAGTCAGGTGGGGAGCCCTCTCCCCTGGTTTTCCAGGGGTTTTAGAAGCTGATGGGCTTCTTTCTCATCTTGTCTATCCTGTATCTTGTGTCTTCCCAGCCCTTCTTTTACCCTGTCTCCCACAGAAGAAAAACCAAACCTCTGGCAGTGCCAAAAGTCAACTCATTTGCCCAGAGTCATGCACATTGCAAGCCAAGATTTGAACTCATATTATATTGCCTGATTCAAAGCCTTTAGAGCAGGTGTCCTCAAACTACGGCCCGCAGGCCACATGCAGCTCGCTGCTGAGGACATTTATCTGGCCCACTGGGTGATTTTGCCACAGCTGCCTGTCCTGCTTAGCAGCCGACTCGTCCGGGGCCCACAGTGCGCATGTGTGGAATATGTGCGCCACACTCTCCAACGGCCCTCCAATGGTCTGAGGGACAGTGAACTGGCCCCCATTAAAAAAGTTTGAGGAGCCCTGCTTTAGGGGCTCTCTTCTAGAGAATCCAGGGGTTCTTTCAGTTTTCATAGCTATTCCCTTTTTATTTGTTAAACAACAAATGCTTTTCAAAGTACTCTTTGAAAACCATGTCATCATTTCATCATTTCAACAACCCTATGAGTTTGGTAAGTAAGAGGTGAATGACCCATTTTATACATGAGGACACTAGAGCCCAGAGAGGGCAAGTGATTTGTTCCCTGTCACACAACATATTAGTGCCAGAGCTGGGTCCCTAATCCAGGCCTGCCGAATCCTTGTCAGGGCTCTACCTCCAAACCATTGACTTAGTCACATCAGGAGGCCTCCAGGGGGATGGGAGGGCTGCTCTGAGGGGCTTTCTCATCTGTTAGAGAAGCCAATTAGAATCAGACACTCCAACATGGACCAGGGGTTTCACACTATAACCCTAGTCCCTGCCAGGCAATGCCAGGCAACTCCTAAATGTCCCTGGTTCCTGGGAAGAGTCCGTGTTTAACTGCAAATCTTGCCCCCTGCCTCCCCTCACCGCCATATGCCGACAGGTGAAGAAATGCTCACAAGCTTAACTGCAATCAGTTTGATTGTTTCCATGTGCTTGAAGCTGTGCTGAGCATCCTGTTTTCAGTGAATTCTCATCACAGCCTTAGGAGTTCAGCCTTCATTGTCCACTGTTTATAGATGCAGAAATCGGTGCTCAGGAAGGTGGAACAACATGCGCAAGGTCACACTGTCGTGCCTGACTTAAAAGCAGCTCGGCTGGAACCACAGCGATGCTCTCTCTGCTCCCACAGAATGCAGAGTGGTATAGCTTGAAGTTGCATCCTGGAGCTGATTGTTTTTGCTGTCGGGTATGTGTTTCTTTCGCTCCATGGAGGCTATGGCTGGATCAGTTTTGTGGCACTGGGGAAAGCAGACTCTGAGGACTCTGAGGGACTTGGAAATAGTTAGTCCCTGGGGAGTGACTCAGTGTCCCCAACATTGTCTCCCATTGCCCTGTTTCTCTGCTTGCTCATCTTGCAGGAGGGTGTGGCTGAGCCGCAGATAATCAGCAGCTGGCAGGAGGAGAGATGCCCTAGTGACTTCCTTGATCTGAACCTGAGCCCCTGCTGAAAATGAACATGTTGGCGGCTTCTCTTCCTTCCTGTTCAACTTGGGCTCCCAGAAGCTCTTATCCCTGAAACAGAGCCCAGCCACCTGGCCAGCCCTCCTTCCCTCCCAAGGGCACTGGTTTTGGAAGATGTGCCCAGGTGGGAGTTCACACCTGCCACTCTACTCCCCTAAGTGTCACACCAGCAAGCTCACGATCTCTCCACCAACAATTTGCAGCTTCTTCCCTGTGCCAGACACCCCACGGTGCTAGGGAGGTGGCAGGGACCCCCATGCTGGCCCCTGCCCTCACGGAACCTGCAGCCTAGTGCAGGAGGTGGATAGTAAATGCACAAGTGAATAAATCATGATTTCAGATAGTGATAAATGCGTTGGACAGGTTGAAACAGGATAATGGGATAAACAATGGCTCGTGGGGTGGGGGTAGGGGTGGGTTTGGGGGTGGGGTGGGATGCTATTTTAGCCAGAATAGTCCAAAAAGGTCTCTCTGAGGTGGTGACTTCAGAGCAGACACCTGAATGAGGAGGAGGCAGTTGTATCAGTTATGTATGGTCATATAACAAACCTCCAAATTTAGTGGCTTACAGTGACTATTTTCTTATTTCTCATGAGTCTGTGGTTGGCCTGGGTGGATCCTCTGCCCACTTCTCCTGGTCACACGTGCGGCTGCATTCAGCTGGAGGCACAGCTGGTCCAAGACGGCCTCATTCACACCTCTGGCGGTCGGTGCTGGCTGTTGGCTGGGGCGCCTGGGCTCCGTGCTACGTGGCCCCTAACCCTCCAGTTGGCTAGACCGGCTGCCTTATGTGGTGGTCTAGGAGCAGTGTTCCAAGACAGTGAAGGCAGCAGCTTGCAAGGTCTCTTGAGGCCTAGGCTCTCAAAATCATAAAGGGTCACTTCTGCTACATTCTGTTGTCAAAGCAAGTCACAAGGCCAGCCTGGATTCGAGAGGTGGGGAAAGAGACATCACCTCTTAATGCAGGGGGGCAGCAAAGCATTTGTGACCATCTTTAACCTGCCATGTCACCCACATGAAGAGCTTGGGAAAGGGTGTTCCAGGCAGAGGAACAGCAAGCAGGTGCAAAGGCCCTGAGGTAGGATGGAGCCCAGAGACCTGAGCCTTGAACAATGGGTTCCCCACCTCCTTGGTTACCTCTCCTGTAAAGCGGGAACTAAGGATGCTTCCCTTCCTTTATAGCATATAGGATGTGAGAGGCTCTGCCTCAGGGCAGCATTAGGATTTTGGTTATTGGCCACTGGGTGGGAGGAGAATCAAACACAGGAGCTTGGTTTGGCTTTCCCAAAGCTCAGCAGCATCTGCTGAGCACTGTCTGACAGGAAGGCACAGCTCTCAGCACCACAGGTCACAAGAGAAGAGTCCCAGGGCTGCTGATCTTGCTGAGATTGTGGGAAAGATTGCTCACTGCCCCAGCTGTGACTGGGACACGCCAGGTGCATCTCAGAGAGAAGAGCTGGAAGGATTTGGGGGCTTGGGGAAGGCCTGGAGGAGATGGATTCCAAAAAGGCCTTGGGGGTCACATAGGATGTGGTTGAAGGAGGGGACTGTTGATAGGAGAGATGCAAAGGGCTGTGGAATTTCGCAGTTTAGTGCAACAAATGCTTGCTGAGTCCCTGTGCTATGCCAGGGGAATAGAACAGGCAGAGAGAGTAATTGTGGGGGCACAGGGCAGGCACCAGCCAGGCCTAGAAAGCCAAGGAGGCTTCCTGGAGGAAGTGACGAAGCTTCAGAAGCCTGATGGATGAGTCAGGTCAACCACAGTGGGGCACTAGGAGGAGCAGAGGATACCAAGACCGTCCCAGTGGGAGGAAGGACGTCTGTAAAGGTCAGAGAGGAGGGAAGGCTTGGGACTCTCGAGTTAAGGCAAGGAGTTGTGTCTGAAGCAGGGTCCATGTGGAAGAGGGGAGGGATGAGCTCAGAGCCGAAATGGGCCTCGTGGGCCAACTAAAGTCTTCATCCTTTTTCCTGAGGGAAATTCTGAAATTTTTCCAGATTTTATTAAAAATACAGGTTCTCCTGTTACATTTGGATTTTACTTAAATAACAAATAATTTGGCCGGGCGCGGTGGCTCACGCCTGTAATCCTAGCTCTCTGGGAGGCCGAGGTGGGCGGATCCTTTGAGCTCAGGAGTTCGAGACCAGCCTGAGCAAAAGCGAGACCCCATCTCTACTATAAATAGAAAGAAATTAATTGGCCAACTGATATATATAGAAAAAATTAGCCGGGCATGGTGGCACATGCCTGTAGTCCCAGCTACTTGGGAGGCTGAGGCAGCAGGATTGCTTGAGCCCAGGAGTTTGAGGTTGCTGTGAGCTAGGCTGAGGCCACGGCACTCACTCTAGCCTGGGCAATAAAGTGAGACTCTGTCTCAAAAAAG
>VSMD01055838.1:0-27997 GCA_008750895.1 Mirza zaza
TGCTTAATTTGGGAGTTATTTAAAGATTGTTTTAAAATATGGTTTAGGAAGGAAATAGAAACAAAATAGAAAGGTACAAGTAAGTAGGAGAGAGAGATGTATGGGTGTGAAGATGTATTTTTGGTAAGGAAAGTTAGAAAATAATTTTATATGAAAAAGAATCTTGTGTAGCAAATTTCTGTCCCAAAGTACAATGACTTATTATTTAACAAAGAGGAAGTATAAGACAAAGCAGAAATTCCACGCATGTTATCAAAATGTCTGAGCAGGTCAAGAAAGGTTCATGAAGCGTGAAAGGAATTTTGTGTGTTCAAGTTGGCCATAATTAAAAATTATTTTAAAATGAGCTTTGACATTAAAAATGCACTGATACAAAACCAAAAATTTGATCACCTGTGTTAGAACAAGGTTCTCTTGAAACATATATTTGTTCTTAGTAAAATTGCAAGAAGTTTTGATTTTTAATTCTGAAATCTGTTTCTTTAACAGCCATTTTCTAAACTGCAGAGAGTTTCTATTTCTGCCACATTTCTTCCTGAGATCTATTTAATTTCCCTAGTGTCAGGCTGGAAATGAGATCTTTTTCATTTGGAATGGTAGTTTTATTTCTTTATGTAGTTTTCCTCTTGAGGTTTCTTAGCCTCATATCTCAGAGGTTCACCTCTTGCTGTGTCTCACTGCATGTGATTTGCAAATCATGCATCCTTGCATTCAGCTCTCTTCCTTCTCCCCTCAAAAAGGTGTATCTTTTTGCTTGGCTGGACTGATGATTCTCTCATTCAACTTTTTCACCACCTCCTGTAACTTTTTTCTCTAGTTCTAACTCTGCTGTTAGGATGTGATGCTGAAATACTTACCTTAAAGGCCTAGAAAAGCAGTGTTTCCTTCCAGTATAATTTAATTCTGTACTCTTGGCTTTTCTTGATGTGTTTGAATTGTTCCATATAACCGGGACATTTCCCATGCTGTTATTAAGAGCCATATATTCCCCTGCTCAAGGTGCTCATTTTCTTGTGTACATTCCTCTATAATGCGGTGTGGACTCATAACATTGGACACAGTCTTCCTGCGTCTGAGTAAATTCAAGTACTCTTTCACCAGCTTCAACTTCCAGGTTGTCTAAATGAGCTTCTCATAAGGAGAAGCAATCACACTACGAGAGATTTTTGTTTACCTTTTGGATAACTGTCCTAAAACCACAAAGAATTTATGCTTTATTAAGATAACTGCCTGTGTTGTGTGTATTAGGTTTTTTGATTACTTCGGAAAACTGAGCTTTGGTTAAGGTTTTTAAATCCATGTAACTTTATGGCTTTTGAAATCTTTTGATTATCACTCCGGTTACATGAATATTATTTCATAGTAACATGTTTCTGTTTTGATCAAATGCTTTGACATTTTTGGCAGGTTGCCCAAGGATCAAAATTCTAAATTAAATCTTTTTGACCTAGAATTAATTTTGAGATTTTCCAGTCAGGCCCCTGGGAAGTCTAAAAGAACATCTCTCTCGGCCAGGCAAGGTGGCTCACGCCTGTAATCCTAGCACTCTGGGAGGCCGAGGCGGGCGGATTGCTCAAGGTCAGGAGTTGGAGACCAGCCTGAGCCAAGAGGGAGACCCCGTCTCTACTAAAAATAGAAACAAATTATCTGGACAACTAAAAATATATGCAAAAAATTAGCCGGGCATGGTGGCACATGCCTGTAGTCCCAGCTACTCGGGAGGCTGAGGCAGGAGGATCGCTTGAGCCCAGGAGTTTGAGGTTGCTGTGAGCTGGGCTGATGCCACGGCACTCTAGCCTGGACAACAGAGTGAGACTCTGTCTCAAAAAAAAGAACATCTCTCTCATCTTGTAGAGATACTAAATGATTAGGCTTATTTGGTAAATTGTGTGGCAAACACTGTCAAATGGTAAGAGATGCTAAATCTTTCAATTAATTTGTGAGTGTGTTACTGATACAAATGTTTCAAAAATTATATAAATTTATAGCTATGTGATGTTACCAGTCATCATCTTGGTTGTTAAGTCTTCTTTAAAGTTATATTCATGTGGATATGTTGTTGATATGAATATTCTAAAGATGACATGAAATTTATAAATCTGATCGCCCTGGTGTGATGCTGCCAGTCATGACTGTGGTTGTTGTCTTAAAATGCTGTATATGGTAGAAGTACCTCAATTTCCTTGCCAATTATGAACAATTACCAGATGTTTTAACCATGGCCATTCTGAGTTTTTATCATCTGCTGTTACTGTTTTGATTTCTTCTCTAAAAGCATTTGTAAGTAGCTACAGTCCAAAATTGCTTTTCATGGAAAAGACTCCACAGGTATTCTTGAACACGCATTTCTAATAACTTTAAGATCAAGGGACTAAATAAAAATTTCCAGACCTCCGATAAAGAAGCTGATGAGTTCATGAAACTGCTAATCAGGATCAAGCAGAACAAAAAATAATTACATGGGATTAAGTAATTGATGAAGATAATGCTTTTATGACTTTTATTTGAAACATTGTTGGTTCTTTATGTAAATGTTTTGTTTTCCAGATTTAAGAAAGCTATCTCTAGTTTACAACAATTTGGTAAATTATACTTTCATGAACAAAGGTGGAAGCATTTGCTTTTTCTCCCTACTTGATTCCTGCAAAATTGGGAAACTATTTGTGAGTATTCTTACTTCTTGTAACAATATGGTTTTCGTGTAAGTTCAACAAAAGTCCTCTCTCTCTTTATAGTAAGATACAGTGAGAAACATTGGTTATATACCAAGGCTTTGGCTAAAATACTGTATTTGAGAATGTATGTAGAATGCCTAATTTCAAGAGTTCTCAGTCTTACAGTGAATGAGTAAAAATTGCCACTTCCTGGCAAGCTCAGAAACCTTAAGACTGTAAGTAAAATCTAAAGCCTGCCTTGGTTTAACCTCCCAGCCTTAACATATTTTTAAATGTGAGATTCCTATGTGATCAATGTAGAGAGAAAAAGTTATATGTTTCTTAAAAAAAATAACAATAATATACCTATTATTAGATAATAGCCCTACACATTGTTTTTCAAGTTCTTGTTATCTACCTGTAGACTTGATTAGATCCTGAATTCTTTTAGATTCCTCCAATACAGCTTTCTTCCATGGGATTACTAATGACAGTAACGTCTCTGTTCCTAAAGTCCTGTAAGATAAAACTAGATGAATTTTAAGGAACAAGCCTTGCGTGTGATGTAAGGGCCAGCAAAAAGTTTACCAAACTGCCTGATGCCATAACCAGAGACATTCAAACTACAAACCAGGATGAGATGTTGACATTTGCAAGCTGTAGAGCGTTCCCCAAGATGTCAGAACAAGACTCCTTATCATAATGACACTCTTAACTCCCCTCCCTTCATGCATACCTTTTTCACTTGGCAGGATGATGGCATAGTTGAAAATTCACAATCAGTGGTAACTTGGCAGAAGCTGACCTAAGAGATCCTTTGGTATAGCAGTCCCTAACCTTTTTGGCACCAGGGACCGTTTTCATGGAAGACAATTTTTCCACGGACTGGGGCTTGGGGGGGGGTGGTTTCAGGGTGATTCAGACGTATCACACTTATTGTGTATTTTATTTCTATTATTATTACATCGTTATATATAATGAAATAATACAACTCACCATAGGTTGGGGACCCCTGCTTTAGTATCTATTGGTATTTGTCTACGTGTTGTACCTGGATAAACTCTTCTGGGAAATTGGGAAATTTGAGGCCCATATACACAAAATAAGAAAACAGGCCACATGGTTACAAACAGTCTCACTTAATTCCCTATGGTCATTTGATTTGTTCAATTGGTTGCCTTTAAGACTAGGTTCATGGCTCAATGAAGCATTTGTAAATTGAGATTGTCATATTAGTATTAATTTTACTTTTTTCCTTTTTAAACTGTCTGATACTTGTTAAAATTTTTGCAGAAGTATAACTCCTAACAGAACAATGCTGGCCCAGCACTTTGAGATGATAGCAAAAGACTATGAAACAGGCAAAATTGAACTTAATACTGGACTCCAGGTAGACTTAGCCTGAGAGCCGCTCCTTTCAAACCTCTCTTGTTGCTCAAATGTGGCTAAAAGGGCTTTGACACTGACTCCTTAGTTGCCCATTACTCGCCCAATGTGGGATGCAACCAGGAACCGGGACAGGTCCATCCTGGCATCAAGGGACAATCAAAACCTAACTATAGGTTGATTAATCAGTGATGCTGTCAGAGAAAGATCTTGATCAAAAGGGGGAAATGGGACAGTTGTCAGAATCAAAATGGAGTCACTTATGTTAAAAAACACAATAAACGGACAAATAGAACCAGAGAAGGCTGTGAATAAAGGGTTCTCATGGATGAGACTGCAAAACCACAAGCTAGCACAAAGATCATTGAAATCCTACATAGAAACACACACACACACACACACACATTTCTCTGATAACGTCTGCCCGGCAACTGCATGTCCCAACCTTGGAATAGCATCGCCCTTGTTATTGGTCTTGTTAGCCAGGGATAATTATCGTAAAACAATTATGTAGTCCTCCTTATTTTTCCTTTAAAAACCTTTGTCTCCCTTTACCACCCTGAATACACATGTAGTCTACTATGGCATGCATATTCTCATTGCAATGCCCTATTCCTGAATAAATATCGTTTTCTTTGAGGGAGCTCTCTCTGTTTGTTGCTTACTGGACAGAAGAAATCATTAGGAATAAGGAGGATCACTACAAGGTGACAAAAGATTCAATATATCAAAAATAACAGTTCTGTCATTGAAAGCACCTAATGAGATACCACCAAAAGTTATATAAAGTGCAAGTTAATGGAAGAGCCATAGTAAAATACCTCTATACACAGCCAGAAGAGCTGAAATTAAGAACCGGACAACACCAGATCTGGTGAGCGGGCGGAGGAACTGGAACTCTCACATACTGTTGATTGGTATGTAATATGGTCCAAGCACTTTGGGAAAAGTTCTGGCAGTTTCTAACAAAAACTGGACATACATCTGCCTTTTGAAGCAACAATTTCACTCCTAGAGAATTCCACACTTACAGGAAATGAAAACAGAGGCTCATGAAAAGCCTTGTTTGAGAAAGGTCATCACAGCTTTTTTCATAATAATCTCAAGCTATAAACATCCCAAGGTCCCATTAACAGAGTGGATACACTGTACCATGTTCTTAACGTGGAATACTAATAGTAATAAAAAAGAACAAACTATTATACTAATGCACATAGCAAAATTTATGAATTTCAGAAATGTACTAAATGACAGAAGCCTTACAAAAAAGAATACATATGTATGATTCTATTTATATAAAAAGTTCTAAAACGGGCTACAGTAGTCTGCAGTAAAAAAAAAAAAAAGTCAAGGCACTGATTGTTTCTGTGGATGGGACGGGGTGGAGGTTGATGGGAAAAGGCACAGGGAAGCTTTCTGCGATGACACCAATGTTTATATCTTAAGAGAATTTTGGGTTACAAAGTACGCATTTGTCAAAATGTATTCTTTTAATTGCATGTAAATTTTATCTTTAAAATATCATAAATATATTGAACTCTAGTTAACAATGTGCATGCTGAAGCATTTAGGAACAAAGTGTTGATTTCTGCAGCTATCTTTGAAATGCATCAAAAAAAGATAGATTGATGGATGGGGGGAGGGATGAATGATGGATATTTGATAAAGCAGTTGGGCACAATGTTAATTACAGAATCTAGAGGGGATTATGGCTGTTCCCTTTACAATTCTTTCAGCAATTTTCTATGTTTGAAATTTCATGATAAAATGTTGGGGAACTTGATAGAAGGAAAGAGAAATCAACAAGTCCACTTTTGTAATGGGTGATCTCAAGCAACCTCTTTCGGTTATTGAAACAACAAGCATGTTACCTTCAAGGGACAAGAGCTAGACTGACGGCCGATCTCTGAGCAGTGAGACTAGAAGACAGAAGACCAAATGATGTCTTCAGTTGTGCTGGAGGGGTGGTGGTGTGTGGCGGGGAGCCCGTCCCAGTGAGAACATCTTTCAGGAATGAGGAGGAAATAAGACATTTTCATACCAGTAGGACTGAGAGCTTCCCCCCAGCAGCCCTGCATCCAAGGGCATTCTAAAGGGTACACTTCATGCAAAAGAAAAGAACCCAAGTGAAAGGGCTGAGATGCAAGGAGGCATAAGCTCAAGAAGATGATAAATCTGTGGGCAAATCTAAGTGAATGACAGTTAAAATAACGCTTCATGGATGTTGCAGGTTGGGCTCCTCAGTAAGCAGACTGTGAGACACATATCTGCACTCCATGAGTTTCCCGGGGAGCGCTCCTGGGACCCCTCCCTGGGGGGGAGGGGCCGGTGGCCGGGCAGAGGGAGAGGTCGAGCTGTGATGCTCAACCAAGGATGGTTTGATGTCACAGCCAAGGCCAAGGCCTCAACTAACCCTCTGGAGCTGAAATGGCCCTTCCGAGTACACCACATGTAGGCAAGGGTGCCGGGACTTTATCCTGGGCGTCAGATATGGGTTGCCCTCAGAAAGGGGCTGTGACCCTGGACACGTGGGGGTTGGGGGTGGCTCTCTTCATCTGAGAGATTCCTGGAGAGTGACTCGGCTGAGGGCTGTCGTGGGTGGAGCGGGTGGGCTGGGGGTGGGACAGATCTGGGTGGCACCTCTCATCATGCATTATGTAGACTTGATAAAGGAGGACATAAAAAAAGTCCAGGCAGCCAATAATAACATAACACAAACAAAAAGACAACCCAATTTTGAAAATGGGCTCAGGACTTCAATAGACATTTCTCCAGAGAAGATATACAAATGGCCAGTGTGCACATGAAAAGACGCTCACCATCATTAGTCATTAGGGACATGCAAATCAAAGCCGCAATATGGTACCACTTCGCACTCACTAAAATGGATATAATAATTAAAAAAACAACCTGATAATAAATATTGGCAAGGACGTGGAGAAACTGGACCCTTCATCTGCTGCTGGGGAGAATGTAAAGCGATTCAGATATTGTGGAAAAGTTTGATGGTTCCTCAAAAAGTTAAACATAAAATTACCACATGACCCAGCAGTTATACTCCTAGGAACATAAAATAATTGAAAATAGGTGTTGAAATAAAAACTTGTACGTGGATGTTCATAGCACTATTCACAATGGTCGTGAGGCGAGTGCGGCCCAAATGTCCATCAGTTGGATGAATGGATTTTTAAAAATGTGGTACATCCATACAACACAATGTTATGAGCCATCAAAGTGCATGTGCCTGCTACAGCGTGCATGAACCTCAAAAACATCACACTAAGTGAAGGAAGCTAGACACAAAAGGACATATTGTGTGATTCCTTTCATATGAAATAGCCAAAATAGTTAAATCTGTGGGGATGGGAGGCTGACTGGTGGCTGCCAGGGGCGGAGGGGATGGGGAGATGGGGAGCGACTGCTTGATGGATATGGGATTTCCCTTTAGGGCGATGAAAATGTCTAGATAGAGGTGGTATTTGCCCAATATTGCGAGTGTGCTGAATGCCATTGTTCACTTTTATTTTTTATTTTTTTGGCTGAGTCGCGAGTTTATTAAAATATTACAGCATCGAGAAGATTCAAACATCTCCACGTGGTGTTTTGAAATTCACCCCAACTGTAGGCGAGTGACCTGCAGGTTGGACAGACTGCCAAAGTCCAAAAGTTTCAGCATCTCTTCAGTGTCAGGATCTACTTCAGTGATCTCCTGATCCGGAGCTGAGACCCTGCTATCTTGTTGCGGAGCTTCTTGCTGGGAATAATGGTGATCTCCTCCCACACGTGCTTGTTCTTTTTTTTTGAGACAGAGTCTCACTCTGTTGCCCAGGCTAGAGTGAGTGCCATGGCCTCAGCCTAGCTCACAGCAACCTCAAACTCCTGGGCTCAAGCAATCCTGCTGCCTCAGCCTCCCGCATAGCTGGGACTACAGGCATGCGCCACCATGCCCGGCTAATTTTTTCTATATATATTAGTTGGCCAATTAATTTCTTTCTATTTATAGTAGAGGCGGGGTCTCGCTCTTGCTCAGGCTGGTCTCGAACTCCTGAGCTCAAACGATCCGCCCACCTCGGCCTCCCAGAGAGCTAGGATTACAGGCGTGAGCCACCGCGCCCGGCACGTGCTTGTTCTTGTAGAAGTCATTTCCCAGACGCCTGTAATACTTCTCGATGATGACCTGGGCCGCCTTCTTCACGGTTTTGGTGTGAACGCAGCCCATGTTGGCGGGTCCTCAGTAAAAGAGCCATTGTTCACTTTTAAATGGTTAATTTTATTAATAAAAAAGGATATATTCGTTAACTTGTTAAAAAATATTTACTATGCCTAGACATTGAGATAGATGTTAGATGAACAGACACATTTATTGTTTTTATGGAGCTTACGTCACATGGTGAGAATTATTTATTTATTTGTTTAAGAGACAGGCTCTTCCTATGCTGGCCTCCATCTATTGGTCTTAAGTGATCCTCCCACCTCAGCCTCCCAAGTAGCTAGGCCTACAGTTGTGTGCCACTGCCCCCAGCTGAGAATTATTTATTATTAAACAACAAAACAGAAATAAATAAAATGTTACTAGTATATAGGCCGGGACCGAGTGGGTGGGTGGTGGTGGGAGGTGGGGTTGTCTAGGATTCCCAGACTGTCTGGGAGGGTGTACATACAGGCATTTACCTGCACTGGACCGTGGCTTGTGAAGGATGCGTGCATGATCTCTATGGTAACCACCAGTATATTGTAGTGGTAAAGGTGGGACAAGCAGTCAAGAAAGAAAAGAAAAAGATTACAGGCAGGACAGGTAGAAGGCACAAGATAAGAAGGTGGATCTAAACCCACATGTATCATTACATAAACTGAGTTATGGAGTTAAAAAGAATTGCAAGAGTGAATATTTTTTCTTGTTTTCTTTTTATTTATTTATTTATTTTTGAGACAGAGTCTCACTCTGTTGCCCAGGCTAGAGTGCCGTGGCATCAGCCTAGCTCACAGCAACCTGGGCTCAAGCCATCCTCCTGCCTCAGCCTCCCGCGTAGCTGGGACTACAGGCATGCGCCGCCATGCCCGGCTAATTTTTTCTATATATTTTTAGTTGTCCAGCTAATTTATTTCTATTTTTAGTAGAGATGGGGTTTCACTCTTGTTCAGGCTGGTCTCAAACTCCTGACCTTGAGTGATCCACCCACCTCGGTCTCCCAGAGTGTTAGTTAGGATTACATGCGTGAGCCACCAAGCCTGGTCTAAATTTTTTTTCTTTTCCTTCCCTTTCCTTCCCTCTCCTCCTTTTCCCTCCTCTCCTGCTCTCTTCTTTTCTTCTCTCCTCTCCTCTCTTCTCTTCTTTTCTTTTCTTTTTTCTTTTCAGAGACAGTCTCACTCTGTTGGCCAGGCTGGAGTCCAGTGGCATCATCACAGCTTACTGCAGCCTCCAACTCCTGGGCTCAAGCGATCCTCCCACCTTTGTCTCCCAAAGTGATAGGATTGCAGGCATGAGCCACTGCCCCCAGCCAAGACTGAATTTTTAAAAATCCACTGGCAATTTAAGAGAGACACATTTAACATGCAGGGATACAAAAAAAAAAAAAAAAAAAAGTTGAAAGTAAAAGGAAAGAAAAAGTCCAATGAATTAGATAACTACTAATAAAAATAATGTGACGCCGAGTTTTAACTAAAGCACTACTATATACATTAAAATGGAATTCTAAGAAATACCCAGTTAACTCAAAAGAAGATAGAACAGATGGGGGAAGAAAGGAACAAACAGAGAGCAAATAGTATTAATACAACAGTAGACAAAATCCAACAATATCAATAATTACATTAAATGTAAGTAGACTACACACTAAAAGGCAGGGATTATCAGGGTGAATTTTAAAAAGCCACATCCAATTATATGTTTTTCACAAGAGACCCACATTGAATATAAGGACACAGAGGTTGACAGTATGGGGGTGGCATAGGAAGGTTGGAGCAGCTATGTATCAGATACAGTAGTCTTCAAGATAATGAATATGACCAGAGATAAGAGAGACATTTTGTAATGATAACAGATCACCAGAAAGACACAGCAGTCAAAAATGTGAACGATTGACAGAGCTTCAAAATACATGAAGCAAAAATTGACAGAATTAGTTGCTGATAGAACCAGACTAAAATTACTCAAGACATAGCAGTTCAGACATCAGCAACTTGACCTAATTTACATCTGTAGAACACTCCCCCAACAACCAAGAGGCACGTGTTCTTTTCATGTGCGCACATCACGTTCACCAACATGGACTATATCTTGGACCAGTTTCTTAAGCTAAACGCACACCATATTACCCAGCAATCCCACTCCTAGGTGTTTACCTGAGAAAAATGAAAGCTTACATTCACACAAAAACCTGTACACGAATGTCTATAGCAGCTTTGTTCATATTTGCCAAAAACTAGGAACAACCCAATCAGCCTTCCACTGACGAATGAATAAACAAACTGGGTACGTTGATACAGTGGCGTCCTACCCAACAATAGAAAGTAACAAACCATCGGTACACACCACAACGCGAATGGATTTCAAGTATGTTAAGTGAAAAGGGCTGCGTGTTACACGATTCTGTTTATACAACATCTGGAAAGGCAAAGCTATAGAGGAAGAAGATGAGGGTGAATGGGTGGTAGCTGGCCCTGCTGTCGGGGAGGGCTGGGCTACAAAGGGGCCGCAGGAGAGGGCTTCGGGGGCTGGCGGATTCCTGTGGTCCTACTGTGGTGGTGGCGGTTGTGTGATTATGTGCATTTGTTAAAACCCATAAAACTATATACCAAAGGAATGACTTTTACTATATGAAAAAATTTTAAATTTTAATCACTATATAAAATAAGAAGAGAAAGAAATACCTACTTAGGCTGAAGACTTTTAAACAAAAAACAACAGTAAACACTATACTTAAAGGAGAAATAGTAAAACCTTTTCCATTTAAATCAGGAATAGGACAAAAATGCCCATTTTCGTCACTGTTATTCAACATTGTTTTGGAAGTTCAAGGGGTGGTGTGTGCCTGTGATGAAATGAGAGAATGAAATATTGGTAAGAAATTGAGAAACAAGAGACTCATGTGTTATTTTTTCAGAAGATGTGATCATTGATTTAAAACACCCAAGAGACTCTACTGCATAATTATTATAAGTAGTAAAAAAGTTTGGTAATTTTTTTGTGAATAGAGTCAAGCTTAATATTCCTAGACCAGTAGGTTTTCTCTGTATAGCAATAATCAGTTTGAAGTATAAATGGAAAAGTATACTGGACATAACAATGGAAAAAAAAACTATAAAAAGCAAGCAGTACATTTAACTGGAAAGCTTCTGAAAGGAGCCAGAAGAAAAGGTGTCAGCCTTGTTGATGACCTTCCATGTGGCAAACACCATACCTCTCTGAGTCTTGTTTTACCGGGGGGTGATTCCGCCATTAGGAAGCAAGTTGTGTCTTGAAGATGGATAGATGGATGGATGGATGGATGGATGGATGGATGGATGGATGGTTGAATGGATGGATAGATGGATGGAGAGATGGTTGGATGGATGGATGGATGGATGGATGGATGGTTGGATGGTTGGATGGATAGATGGATAGATGGATGGATGGATGGATGGATAGATGGAGAGAGGGATGATTGGATGGATGGATAGTTGGATGGATGGATGGATGGATGGATGGATGGATGGATGGATGGATGGTTGGATGGATGGATGGATGGATGGTTGGATGGATGGATGGATGGATGGAGGGATGGATGGAGGGATGGTTGGATGGATGGATGGATAGATGGATGGATAGTTGGATGGTTGGATAGATGGATGTTCTCAGTGAGCAGGTCAGTGCAAACCTACCTCCCAAAGCAAAGGGAGCTGACAGGTTGAAGAAAGAGGCTGACAAATCCAGTTTCTCAGAAAGAAACATTTAGCAGGGACTTGCAAATGGAAACCATGTCTCAGGCAGCCCCCACACCCACCCTCCAAAAAGTACCATTTATATAACAAGCTTTTGGGGTAAAGACCTGTGTGGGTCATGCCCCAGACTTCCTTGACCACTGGGGAGGTTAGATAAACATCTTTATGAGGGGTTTTCTATGCAATAGGTGTTGTTTCTTTAGGAAGGGTTACCCTTGCTATGGGAAAACCTGGGGTTGCAGGAGTCAACGTCAGTCATCGTGGCAGTTTTGATTCCAGATGGCCTCAGTCTTGCCATGCAACAGACTTTGTTACTACAATAGATAGACTAGATTACAGAATATATATTATATATACATATATATTCCATTCAAAAATATATAAAACATAAAAATATATTTTTTGTTACAGGTCCAAGACTCCCCAGAGTGGTCTTGGCAACCAGTGTCATTCATGATGGGGGCTGCCCTGTCAGTACACGTCCCAGAGTGAGTGGAGCAAAGCCCCCAGTGGACCCTCAATGGGCCTGGAACATCAATGAGAAATAACCTTTGCTGTCACAAGCCACTGCAATTTGAGGTACTGTGTCTACAACACAGTATGGCATCCTTGACTGACATGTGACCACACCTGTTAGGGTGGGAACTCGTACGTAACTCAGGTTGAGAAAGAATTTTAAACACCAAGATTAGGATAGATAGTTTAGAGATTGATGAGCAAGATAATATATGCAAATTATTTGAAGAATACATAGCTCATCGATGATTTTGCTAACTAGGGAAATATTCATCCAAAATTTCCTTTTGTAGAAGTGTTTTGAAAAAAGATAGCTTTTCTTTTTTGAAAGGCTTGGATGTTTTGCCATATATCACATATAGACTTAGTGTTACCTTGCACAGATAATATTCAAGTCATTTTGATTTGACATATTACATAGAAATGCTGCATTTCTATAGAAAGATTTCTATAGAAATCTTTCAATAATTGACATTGCTGATTCTGTTCTTCATGAAATTTAACTAACTGTTCTCACAGATGAAGTTTTGGCTAACACTTGTCCCTGCAATAGCCAATGCACTTTAGAAGGCTACAGCAAATCCACAGGGAATATCTTATGATTTGACTTTAGCATGTTACAAAAGGATGCCACGTTGCATTTGCACCAATATAGTTAACAATACTTATAACTTGTTGCAAAGTGTCACTTAAAATAGTAGCTTTAGCACAGAGATTTTGCCGATGCAAGATATAATAAAAAGAAATAAGAGCATCTGGATCTGTTAATACTTTTTTAATCTGTGCAATAAACCCTTCATGTTTTCCTGTCATGGAAGGTGCACCAGCTGTACATACACTCACTAAATTTACCAAATTCGGTCCAACTTCATGACATTTATGTTGAAAGTCGTCGAAGATATCTATTCCCCATGTTCTCATCACAGGAGCACCCAAATTGAGTAACTCTTCATAGCAAAGAAAATCTTCTGTTATGACCCGAATGAACTATAAAACCTGTGCTGAGTCAGTAGTATCAGTTGATCCATCCAAAGCAATTGAATAATACATACTTTCCTTTTGAAGAACTGCACAATTCTAATTGTGTGGGTCAATCTGGGAGGATTATTTTGTTGAAACTTATTTTATTCTTTGGTATTTTAAATTCATTCATTTTAAAAATAAAATAAAAATATAAAAGATGAACAAAAATGTATCAATAAAAATAAAAGGATTTGTTCTGTAAAATGTGGATTCAGTCAGAAGGCTGCACTTAAGGACCTAGAAGGCCACAGGTCACCCACATCTGGTATGGATGCATCACATAGAAATTTTTTGTAGGCAAATTTGCAAGTCTTTTCTTTCACAGGTTTAGTATCTGAGGTCATAGTTAGAAAAACCAGTCCCAGTTATAAAGCAAATCATACCACGTTTTCTTTTAATATTTCTTTCTTCTTTTTCAGAGTCCTGCTAAGGAAATATCTTTTAATATTTCTGGAGTTTTATTTTTTATATTTCTCCCTTCATTCTAATTGGAATTTATCCTTATATAAAATGTGAGAAAGAGATCCAAACTAATTTTTTTTTTCCTGAGGACTACTAATTTGCCCCAGTACCATTTACTGATTAGTAAACCAGCGACTTTTTCTTAAACACGCTAAAGAACCCCTTGAAAATCTGATAAAAAATCATCCTTCCCAGTGTAAACTAAAATAAAATCTTAAGCCAGCTGACTGAATGGAACCTCTCTTGGCGCAGGGGACCCCAGAAATACCCTGAAGCTGAGTTGCTGGCATGAGAAGGGAGGTCAGACATGCCTCGTCATGCCCCCCTCACTCCCTGGAGACATTCTTTACAACCCATTAATAAGCTCAAGGGAATGCAAGACTAAGTTAAACCACACCCACAGGTCCTCAATTTACTTAACAGATCATTTGAGTGTGGGTATATGTCAGGTGGCTTGTCTCTGATTAACAGATGTCCTTATCTTAACTTAAAACATTCCAACCCACAAAGCTTCATTTCTTTAACCAATTACAAATCAGAGAGTCTTTAAACCCACCTGCAACCTGTAAGCCCCTGCTTTGAGATGTCTTACCTTTTTGGCCAAACCAGTGTGTGCCTTCCATGTACTGATTTGTGGCTTTATGTGTAATTCCTGCCTCCCTAAAATGTATACAACTAAACCATAACCCACCTACAGCGAGTCCACTTGCTCAAGGCTTCTCGGGCGAGGCTCTGGGCCATGGTCCTCAAACTTGGCTCAGAATAAACCTCTTTATTTCACAGAGTTTGGCTTCTTTTCCATTAACAAGATGGCACCCAATGTGGGGTTCAGAGAGGACTCAGGACCCCTGAGGAGTAGCCCGAACTCAACACCTGGTACTGGCATCGCCCCCTCTGGGCCCCCCAACTCCAAGCTTCTCCTTGGATGGAATTGCCAAGTCCTCCTCAGCTCCAGACCTCCCGTTCTTGGTTGATGGTCCTGGTTTATTCTGTGCCGTTGGTTCTTTTCCTAGGAATTTGTTGTTTGGGATCCTAATTTTGATTTGGAGGTGCATTCTGAAGGGTCTTCTCCATTGCCTCTTCCTCCCAGAATTAATCTCAGTTGGCTTTTCTGTGCATTTGTGAAAGAGGAAACCAAACTGTCTTGTTTGTAGAAAAATGAGAGCCATTTTACTCCTTCCAGCCAAAAGGCACCCCTGCGTGACCAGGGCCCTCAGTGGGAGTTGCCTGGGGCGATTCCCCACAGCGCAAGCGGCCCTATATGAAACCCCCCACAGAAATTAATTAAAAGGAGGCTCGTCCAGGAAACGCATATAAGAGCTGATCACTTGGTGTTTTGACCCCTCTCGGAGGCAGCAGACCCCCAAAGAGAGAAGCCAAGACACATAAGAGGGTGGGACCGACTCAGTGGTGAAACACTGTGGAGCCCCCCGACAATCATCACACTCTGATCCACGACACCAAACCCTAGACTATAGTTTGGCTGCATCTTTTAAAGAAAAATGGGAAATAAATCCTCTAAAAATGAGGAAAGCCAAGGAGAATGACCCCCTTCGGGCACCCCAGTTGGTTGGTGCCTCCACTTGCAAGTATTTGCGTAAATGGAAAGGTGCAAAGGCATGCCGGCTTTTCTAGGGCTCCAGCTGGTTACGGCCAATTTTTGTACACAAATTTTACTAAAGGACAAATTACATCCAGGAAGATTCAGAGCTCAAATGGTTGACTTGTCACTATAAAGTTAAAACGTCAAGTCTCTTAAACTCTATTTTCTGTCCTGCCTTCTCTAAATCTATTAACTTTTTCTACTGAGGTTGAGATAAACTCAGTGTTTATGGTATCACCAATTGAAGGCACTTGGAGATCTTGCAGCCAGTTCTAGCTAAAATGTGAACATTGAAAACTCATTTCAAACTGAAGGGGAAAAAAGGGTAAAAGAGAGAGGTTTTTTAAAACCAAACTGCCATGAAAACTACTTTACCCAAAACTTTGATCCACAGGTGTAATTAGGTTACCTATTAAGGCAATTTACTAAAGTTTAGCCATGTGAACGAGTTCCACTTTTGTCAGAAGAAATCTGGAGCCAGTTGTCTTTTGTAAACCAGTGAGTTTGTATTACTATTAAATATCTCATGGCTAGAGTTTGAAGGTAAATCCATGGGAACTTTGTGTGTTCACGTGTTTATGTTTAGATATATTTTGTGTATGTCCATAT
Organism: Mirza zaza; assembly: GCA_008750895.1. NCBI lineage: Eukaryota > Metazoa > Chordata > Mammalia > Primates > Cheirogaleidae > Mirza > Mirza zaza. Next base: position 16,174 of record VSMD01055838.1, read on the forward strand.
GTTTGTGCCTACATGGTTCCAGACTGGATTATAAATAAGTGAGCACTCATAAATTAATTAAACAAACCCAAATGCTTTCCTAGGTCATGTGAATTTAGTAATCTTTGGCAAATAAGCTGGTTTTTAAAAAAAGTGCTGTTATAGTTAGAATAAAAAAAAGTTTTCAGGGCTGGGCGTGGTGGCTCACACCCAAAATCTTAGCACTCTAGGAGGCCAAGGTGGGAGGATCGCTCAAGGTCAGGAGTTCAAGACTAGCCTAAGCAAGAACGAGACCCCGCCTCTACTAAAAATAGAAAGAAACTAGCTGGATAACTAAAAATATATAGAAAAAATTAGCCGGGCATGGTGGTGCGTGCCTGTAGTCCCAGCTACTCAGGAGGCTGAGGCAGGATTGCTTGAGCCCAGGAGTTTGAGGTTGCTGTGAGCTAGGCTGACGCCACGGCACTCTAGCCCAGGCAACAGAGCAAGAGCAAGACTATCTCAAAAAAAAAAAAAAAAAAAAGTTTTGTCAGCATACTTTTTTGCCTGGGTTTTATTGGATGTGTTTATGTTCTTAAGGTGTCAGGGTTTGATACAAAAGTTATAAAACTACAAACCCAGCTAACGACAAAATGATCTGTTTCTATGATTTTCGATAAGTAAGGTAAATTTAATATTACTGGTCTAATGATGATAGCTAAATCTCCTGACTTATCAACAAAAATACCTATGTGTTTAACTTTAAGGTTCTTAATTGGGTAAAAATGTAGACGTACCTGAACAAAAAAAATGAGTGTCAATAAATTAGAATAAATAAAACATGAAGCAAATAGAGCACAAAAACAGAAACTTACGGTCAAAGGTTTATGAAAATATTTTGGTTTTGGTCTTTTAATCCTAGCTGCAAGTACGGTTTCTTCCACTGGTGTCAGCGCCTGTGGAAAGACACACAAAACACGCCTCTGCCTCACTCTTTCTATCTAATACCCACCGTCCTGCTAGGGATTCAAAGCTGTCCTACAAATCGTAGTTACAAGAGCTTAAATTGGAAGCTCTAGTTTTCCCTTGGTCTTATCCACTCTTGGTTTGTCCTACTCTTTGCAAGCTAGCTGGTTATGTGTCCATTATGTTGCCATAGCAAAGTTTGTGCCTAGGGGAAACAAAATCCCTGAAGTGTTCATTTTTGTACAGTAATTTATTTTTAAGATAAAATGGTTATTAAAATCCAAAGAGAATCTCAAAACTGTCTTACTCTTTGGAAATAGTGCATGTACTCAAGTTTACACCCAGGTCGGAAAATGTTTTGAGACTATTTAGATTGCTTTTGAAATGGCTTAATTTTGATCCTCATGTAAAAAATTTAAAAAACGTATTACAACTTTGCATCGCTGAGGGGATGAGGTTTGGTGCTGAAGGTTTTTTTTTTCAGTCTGCAGTCAAGTGACATCACATTAATGGGGTTCAGCAAACTGCCCTAAAATGAGGCCTTGGGAGCAAAAGTTCTCCGACCCTGCCCTGTCCCCGGCTGCCTCTTGGTCCCATCCTTCCCTGAGGCCAGCCACAGAATCCAGAACCCCTCTTCCCCAAGGCAGGTCATCAAAGCCAGAGCCCCTTTTTCTGAAAGCTAGACATAAAACCTAAAATTAGTCTATGTAAAAACTGGGCCATAAAGCAACGAGCTGACCTACTTTGTTTTACGGTGAACCCCCATTCCAGAAAGGGCCCTGCCCGGCACCCAAAAGGAGGGAGCGAGCACTCAGAGAGGCCAGGCACAGTGAGACGGCTGGGTTCCCCGCTCAGCCTGGCAGTGGCGGATCAGATCGCAGCCTTTTTGTCCAGTCATATCTCGACACAGCCAGCCATGAGTCGTCGACCCTAAACATAAAAATGGACAATTTTTCCCTGCATCTTTGAGTGTTCATTCTGAAGGCTCCCATGTGTAAGTTTGTAATTTTTCCTCCTATGATTAATCTGCCTCATGGCAGTGAAGTTTCAGCAAACCTTGATGGTTTGCTCCCTACAGTTCGCTCCCTACAAACCTTCGCTCCCTACAGTTCAGCTGAACTTTGGGCAGCCAGGGACCTTTGATCCCTACAGTGTCAACAGATTTGTTTGGGGATGTGGTGTTTTGGAAGAATCTAATTAGTTAACACCTTTAAACACCTAAAACATCTACTGTCATTGTAAAACTTAGAAAAGATATTACATTGTTCAAAGTAACATGTTTTACTTGCATATATAAACAAATTTATATTTGTTTTCTTGGTAAGATTTATGAGTTTTAAAACAGTAATTCAAACTACATTTTGATCCTTGGTCTGTGTTATATATCTAATTTATAGGGTATAAAATGGTTAACAGAAAATAACTTAAAATGATAAATGGAATCTAAATAAACTGCTAAGATAAATAAATTAGGTAAATCAGGTAAATACAAATGGGATAAATAAAAAAAAATTCCATTCGTATTTACCTAAATTTGTTATATATCTCATTTGTATTTACCTCATCTTTAATGTTTTGTTATGTTAAACAAAAACACTCATTAAGTGTTTGTCATTTCCAATTAACAGAAAAATTGTTATAAAAATATATTTTTCAAAAAAATTGTTATAAAATGGTTCTCATCTATAAAATACTCATATATGACAGGCAATTCACGATTTCCCATTTTGTAGGTTTTCACTAAAATTTAAAGTTACTAAAAATAGAAATTCTAGTCAATACCTATGATTCTTTTGTTTTTTTTTTTGAGACAGAGTCTCACTCTGTTGCCCCGGCTAGAGTGCTGTGGCATCAGCCTCGCTCACAGCAACCTCAAACTCCTGGGCTCAAGCGATCCTCCTGCCTCAGCCTCCCGAGTAGCTGGGACTACAGGCATGCACCACCATGCCCGGCTAATTTTTTCTATATTTTTAGTTGGTCAATTAATTTCTTTCTATTTATAGTTGAGACGGGGTCTCGCTCTTGCTCAGGCTGGCTTTGAACTCCTGACCTTGAGCGATCCTCCCACCTTGGCCTCCCAGAGTGCTAGGATTACAGGCGTGAGCCACCACGCCCTGCCTCAATACCTGTGATTCTTATATATATATTTACACACACACACGCACACACATACATGTGTGTGTTTAATAAGAAAAATTCTAAAAATGTGTTCTTATTAAAAAAAATTTATATATAATTTTGTATAATTCAGAGGTTATTTAAAGGTTGATTCAAAATATAAATTTAGGAAGAAAATAAAAACAAAATGGAAAGCAACTAGTGAAGTAAGGAGGAAGACGTAAAAAGGCAATGAATATAGAAATATATTTTTGGTAAGAAAGGTTAAACAGAAAGGAGAATAATATTATATGAGAAAGGACCTTATGCGAAACATTTTTGTCCTATAATAAGTGGTTATTTAAGGAATAGGAAATTTAGGACAAAACAGAAGGCTTACATTTGTTGCAGAGGATCTGTGTAAGTTAGGATAAGGGTCATAAAAGGGAATTTATGAAAAAATTTTTTATGTGATCAAGTTGACTATAATTTAAAAATTATTTTCAGTTAAAATCAGTTAAAACAAAGTTTTCTTAAAATATTAATTTGCTCTTAATGAAATTACATGATGTATTCATTTTAATCCTATAAGCCATTTCCTTTTGTAATTAAAACTTATATCTTGAAAGCTCAACTTCTTCTATGTCTTACTGATTTTAACTCTTTCTCCCATTAAAAAAGGCTAGGATGGTAACTCTTACCCTCTACTTTTTGTTAGCTCCTGTAATTTTTTTTTCCCTTCTGTTTCTAAGTCTGTTGTTATAGCCTTATGTTATAATGCTTTATCTTAAAGGTTTAAGAAAATTATGTTTTCCTCCAATATAACTTAATACTATATACCCATGACCTTTCTCAATATGTCTAAATTATTTAATATTAGCCCAGAAAATTTCTTATGCTATTGCTAAGAGTCATTTGTTCCCCTATTCAAGGTGCTAGTTTTTCTTATTCATGTTTCTCTATAATATATTGTTCACTTGTGACCGTGGACATACTCTTGCTAATTCAAGTGCCCCTTTCATCAGGTTTAACTTCTAAGTTACCTAAATTGGCTTCCTAGAAAGAACAAACAAAAAAGCAATCACACTGCAGAAGATTTTTCTTTACCTTTTTGGTAACTTGCACCCCAAAAAACAAAGATGTTACATTTTATCAAGATAATCCCTGTGTTGTCTTTATTAGGTTTTTGACTAACTAGAAAAACTAAATGTTAAAAGGGTTAAGGTTTACACTCATATAACCTCCCGAATTGCCTTAAAGTCTTTTGATTGTAACAGAAGTAACGGCCTGAAAAGGGGTAAAATGTTTTATGAGTTGTCTCTTTAAAACCCCCTCACACATTTTGGGAATCAAAACCTGCATCCCAGTGAGGGGGGTGGGCGGAAAAAGAAAAAAAAAAAAAAAAAACCTGCATCCCTACCCAAGGCCAGTAATCAGCTAGGCAGGGGAGTATCCTTTGCTCTTTGTACAAGAGATGGTTCCATGGGAATTGTCCAGGCAGAGGTCTCGAGTTGTCTTCACCAGAGATGCTGTAGTTAAACTGCAATAGAAGTTGGAAACTCCCTTTCACAGCTATTTCTGCTTATAGAGGAGGACAATGGTACTTAAAGAGACGAGTCTGCCATTCTCCTCATTTGCTGGCAAATTAATAGACTTCTCTTTCCTTCTCCTCAAACCACTAGCCCTCATTTTTCATTCAGCTGTGGGGACAAGTACCAGACTTTCAGTGGCAGAATTTGGCATCCCTGGGGGGGGGCCCATAGGTGTCCCCGTGGAACAGCACCCCGAGACCAGTGCCATAGCTGGAAGTAGTGGGGAGCAGCCCGAGTCAAACCGTGGGTCTTTGCCAGTAGGAGCACTGTCTTGTCAGGACGAGAGAGTAAGGGACCACTCCAGCAGCTGCCGGAGACTGTCTAGCTCTGGGGGACTGCCGTCTCTCTCTCCCCCGGAATTAGATGCGGCTCCCGGCACCCCGAACCTGTTGAGGAGAAGGAAATGGATTTGGGAAGAGTCGTGACACCTTGGCTGCTTTTGGTAAGTTCCCCAGTGTGCACACCGAGAACCCTTGATTCCACCCATTTAGGGGAGGTTTTCAAACCTCCCAGCCCTGTGGCAGGGCATGTGTTCGTAGGTGCTGTTTAGAGATGGAAGTCACAGTTGAGTGGAACTAGGGGACCTGGGGAATTCGTTCCCTTTTGGATTAGGAGATGTGGTTCTTGTTTGAGAATTTTGTTCTCATCTGCGTGGTTCCCATTTGTTTGGTAAGGCCTTGGCATTTGATACTGTTCACGCTGGGAATTCCCTGTATTGTCTACTTGCCGTGTTGTGTTCATTGTTGTTGTTTGTCAATATGGGAGGCTCCATTTGTGTCCCATCTGAAAGCCCCTTGGGGAGAACCTTGGCTGAATGGCCAACTTATAGCCATCAGTCTACATCTAAAAGAGAATGGTGCTATTGTAACCTGGGGTCTGTGCCGGCATGTGAGCAGAAGTGGCCATTGAATGGAACCTTCAATAATTCTGAAAGGCCAGGTGATAAAACTGGGGAGGGATTAACCGGGTTGCAACTCGTGAACCCACCCGCTGCTGCAGGCTCCCCGCCCACTGGGGAAGGTGCTGCAGGCTGGGCCGCGCTTGGGCCCGTGATGCTGGGGCCCCAGTGTGGAGATCACGGAGTGCGCTGGCAGGAGCAGCTCTTCTCCCTGGCCCTGCCGGAGGCCCGCAGCCGGCCGGGAAAGCAGACCTGCGTGGAGCCATAGCCGGGGCAAACCGCTGCTGCCGCCACCCGCTGCCATTGCCACAATCCTGGCACATGAGAAGGGCCAGGGAGGGCACAACTGGGACCAATTCTTCAGTCCCACGCCCACTAGATTATGAGTCGGGAGTGGGAATGGTCTCTCCTTCTAAGACCCGGCGGGCGGGGAGCTCAGTTTGGCCAGAGGGCACCCACAGCCCGGCAGGGCGGTCTGCGCTGTGGCACTATCGGACGGCGGCGCGAACGTGCGAGAACAGCCAGCAGGGCATTATTGCACCTACACAAACTGGAACCCTCGTGCAGACGCAGACAGTGTGAGCATAAATCGTCACCGCAGGTGTATTCCGGCAGGCCTCTGGAGGGCAGCGCCTGGACAGAAGAGTTTAAACAAGGTCCAAGGATTACAACAAAAAGCAATGAAGCCCAGGCGCGGTGGCTCACGCCTGTAATCCTAGCTCTCTGGGAGGCCGAGGCGGGCGGATGGCTCAAGGTCAGGAGTTCGAAACCAGCCTCAACAAGAGCGAGACCCCTTCTCTACTATAAATAGAAACTAATTGGCCAACTAATATATAGAGAAAAAATTAGCTGGGCATGGTGGCGCATGCCTGTAGTCCCAGCTACTCGGGAGGCTGAGGCAGCAGGATCGCTTGAGCCCAGGAGTCTGAGGTTGCTGTGAGCTAGGCTGACGCCACGGCACTCACTCTAGCCTGGGCAACAGAGTGAGACTCTGTCTCAAAAAAAAAAGCAATGAAGATCCGTCTGAGTTTTTGGAAGGCATCTATCAGGCATGTCGGAAATACACAGATGCGGACCCAGGGCCCCTGAAAATATGCGCATGATTAATATGACGTTTGTAGGGCAGAGCGCTCCAGATATACGGAGGAAGCCGCGGCGTGTGGAAGGGACAATTGGCGTGAACCCCTCACAGCTCGTTGATATTGCCTTTAAAATATACAACACTAGGGAAGAACAGGAACTGAAGCCTATGTGTCTTCTCTTAGCTCCACCAACCAAGGGGCTTTTGAGACAGTCAAAAGAAAAGGGCGGACAAAGTCACCCCAGGTTGAAGTACAATCAGTGTGCTTTTTATAAAAGGACAGACATTGGAAAGAATGCTGCCCCAAATTGCAAAGGGCTCCAGGTAACAAGAAACCCCAGCAGAGCAAATGGTTCTTTTAGTCCAGGACTCAATGAAGAAGAGGGCCTGGGGCCCTATGCCCCACTAGTGGCTCTAATCCAAATACCCCCGCAGGAGCCCCGGGCGTGTTGATAGTGGGGACTTGATTAGTGACAGGCCACCTGGGCAGACGTGGTCCAGGGTCCCACCCTTGGCTGTGGCTCTGGCCCTCAGTGCCAGCCACGCTGGGCACTCTGCGAGCCAGGCGGGAGGGCCAGGCAGCAGCGGGCAGCTGTCGGCGAGCGGCGGCTGAGGAGCTCATCCCCGCGGGCCCAGGACGCGGACCCTGGAGAGCGCTGCCAGAGTTGGAGCTCTTCCCCCCGCGCCCCCCGCCGCCAAATCCAACAGACCCGAGCAAGCAGCGCTGGGAGCGCGGGAGCCGGTCCAGAAGCAGCAGAAGCTCCCCCCAGGCACCGCCAGACTCATGCTGGACGGATCCCAGGGCCTGGAGAAACACACGGGAGGTGCCGCAGTGGAGCATTCGCTTTGCAATTTGGGCCTCAGCAGACTTTTACACATCATTGCAGCATTTGCAAGAAAAAAAGCTACCCCAAAGTGAGTAAGGCCACATAGGCTGACATGCAGAAAGGATTTAAATTCCCCATACCAATGAGGATAGACTCGTGCAGGACCCATGTGCCATTAATGATGTTGTACAAGTGACGCTGAGTGGTGTTCAGTCACATTTGAATGGCAGGATCCTGGGACTAGGGTGGCTTTCATGGTGCTGCTGGGCTGTGTTGCCTCGGGGGTTAAAAAGGGTCTTCCGCCCCGTGTGGTCAGGGCTTGGCAGTGCCCTCCTGGAACCTGCAGTTGCACAGATGTGCTAACAGCAGGTTACTTATCTGGGATTCCAAATTAGCAAGGGAACCCACGACCACTGCACGGTTCCTAGGAACGCCAGGGCTGCACAACTGGATCCCAAACTTTGGACTCATAGCAAAGCCCTTGTACAAGGCCCTTAAAGGAACAAATGTGGAACCACTGATCCAGACTACGGACTGTCAAAATGCCTTTAAAACAACTAAAGCAGAGTCAGATGACTGCCCCCTCTTTGGGGTTGCCTGATTTGCAGAAAGAATTTAAATTACACGTTAATGAAAAACAAGGAATGAGCCTTGGCATTTTAGCACAGATTCTGGGAGACAAACCACAGCCAGTGGCAAACTTGTCAAAGCCACTCCTTGCCTCCGGGCAGCAGCAGCTACTTGTGAGTTGTTATTAAAACGGTGTCATGGCTGGGCGTGGTGGCTCACGCCTATAATCCTAGCACTCTGGGAGGCCGAGGCAGGCGAATTGCTCGAGGTCAGGAGTTGGAGACCAGCCTGAGCAAGAGCGAGACCCCATCTCTACTATAAATAGAAAGAAATTAATTGGCCAACTCATATATATATAGAAAAAATTAGCCGGGCATGGTGTGCATGCCTGTAGTCCCAGCTACTTGGAAGGCTGAGGCAGGAGGATTGCTTGAGCCCAGGAGTTTGAGGTTGCTGTGAGCTAGGCCAACGCCACAGCACTCACTCTAGCCTGGGCAACAAAGCGAGACTCTGTCTCAAAAAAAAAAAAAGACTGTGTCTACTCCCAATCCTGCCACCCTGTGCCAAGCTGAAGAAAATGGGCCTCTGCAGCATGGCTCCGTCTGTCCTAGCTGTCAGGTCAGCCTATGCCAGAGCCGGACTGCGGTCTTGCCACTGTGGGGAGCAGCTCAAGGGACAACGAAGGGCTGGACATGTGGTGGCCATGGGACGATGGGTGCTTGAAGCAGTGGCACTGCCACCTGGGACTTCAGCCTAGGAAGCTGAGCTGATTGCTTTAACCAGAGCTCTTCAGTCATCCAGAGGAAAAAAGGTAAACATCTATATGGACGCTAAATATGCCTTCATGCTTGTGCATGCTCCTGGTGCCATTTGGAAGGAAAGGGGGCTCCTGGCAGCAGGACATAAGGACGTTAAGTATGCCACTGAAATAACGGCCCTGATACAGGGCGTGGCTAAGCCCAAGCAGGTGGCCATCAGGCACTGTCCTGGTCACAAAAAGGGAGACCATTTTGTTGCAAAAAGAAATCGGGCCGCTGGCAAAGCTGCTAAGGAGATGGCTGAAGGTGATCTGCTCCCAGGGCCTTGATACCCTGCTAGATTTATTTATTTATTTATTTATTTATTTTGAGACAGAGTCTCGCTTTGTTGCCCAGGCTAGAGTGAGTGCCGTGGCGTCAGCCTAGCTCACAGCAACCTCAGACTCCTGGGCTCAAGCAATCCTGCTGCCTCAGCCTCCCGAGTAGCTGGGACTACAGGCATGCGCCACCATGCCCGGCTAATTTTTTCTATATATATGAGTTGGCCAATTAATTTCTTTCTATTTATAGTAGAGACGAGGTCTCACTCTTGCTCAGGCTGGTTTTGAACTCCTGACCTCGAGCAATCCTCCCGCCTCAGCCTCCCAGAGTGCTAAGGATTACAGGCGTGAGCCACCACGCCCGCCCCCGGCTAGATTTAGATCAATATAAACCCCTTTAAAACTAAAGCCTGCGGTCTGACGTTTGGGATGGCGCAGCTAAGTGGAGACGGAATGCTCACGGACTTGTTCTCCCACCTGAAGCCTCGGTTTGGCCTCTCACCAGGCGCCTCCACGAACGCACACGTTAGGGCGTGCTGCCTTCGTGGGGGTGGTGGGACCTCGTTTAAGAGGACCCCATTCGAAACAAGCTATTTTCTGTGCTTGAAACAATCCAAAGACAGAAAAGTGACCTGCTGCACAGGGAACCCAGCACGCGGGGTCCCACCTTTTTGAGGACTGACAAATGGATTTCACTCAGATGCCTAAACTAGTATCAGCAGCTCCCTTTACAGGCTGGGTAGAGGCTTATACTGCCCAAACGGAGAGTATCTGAAGTTACCAGAATCCTTCTGAAGGAACTCCTTTGGTTTTGTATAGTACACGGATGTAACTGCTTCCTGTACCGAAAGGAAGGGAGCCACTGGCGAGTGTGTACAGGATCACCCCGAGACTCCACACGTCCACCTCCGGCCCGTCGCCGTTCTTGCCCCGGAAGAGCTCGGGGGCTGCGTGCGGAGGACTGCCACAAAATGTGTGGAGTTTACTGCCAACGGTGAATTCATTGCTAAAACCAAAATCTGCTATTTTAATGTTCATATCGGCATCTAACAATAGATTCTCAGCCTAGAGGTGAAACATCAAGACAAAAATAAAATTTAATCCAATTGTAATTAGAAGCTGGGCGCGGTGGCTCACCCCTGTAATCCTAGCACTCTGGGAGGCCGAGGCGGGCGGATCGCTGTCTCCCTTCACTGCTGTACACCTGAAACCAAGCCTGGCGCACAACAGGAACGCATCTGTTTGACAAATGCCTGCACGAAAGCAGCAACTACCAAGAAGAGCGGCTGGAACGGCTGCTCAGCATTCTCATGGCCACACTACTCTTCAATCCTGAGCAGCACAATGCCTGCCACAGAGTGATGTTAGTTCTGATGGCTGAAGAGCAGGTCCAAGGAAGGCAATCACTTTAAATCCCTGCCAGCAGTGCAGTGGGACTGAAACAAAGTGGATCAGAGCCAAAGAGCAGGAAAAGGATGAGCTCTTACAGGAATGTGAGGGAGGGAGGGCTGACTTCTGTCGAAGACAGCAGGCACCAGGGAGGTACCAGACTTCTGCAGGACTTCACAAAGGACGTCCGCAGTTGAAAATGGGGCGCCAGTGCTCTGTGTATGTGTGCAAAGATGGCCACGTGCAACCCATGAAGGCACTGAAGACCAAGTGACCCATTCTGGCCAGAGCAGCGTGTCTCCAAGTGTGGACTTCAGGCCACCTGCATCAGAGTCACGAGGGTGCCTGTGCAAACTGCAGGTTCCTGGGTCCTACCTAGCACCAGACCTGAAACGAAGACTTGACAAGCGCCTCGGGTGTGGTGGGTTTCAAGTAAGCCCGTGAACTCCTCCCCTCAAAAGGCAGGACTTAGTATCCCTTCCTGTGGGTGTGGGAAGACTTAGTGGCCTGCTCCAATCAACAGAATCCGACAGAAGCGACGGTGGGGACTTCAGAGACTGCCCAGGTCCGAGGAGGCACTGCGGCTCCCTCCGTGCTCTGACGGCTCACTTGCTGGAGTGGCATAAGGACAGTCAAGCACCACCTCCGTGGACAGGACCATCTGACAGAGTCGTGAGACCGCGTGCCCACGGCTGGCGAGGAACCACGGTCTCAGCAACAGCCACGGGACTGTGCCCCCGGACAGCGGACCTGCCTGCCCCCAGTCGAGTCTTCAGATGGCTGCAGCCGTGGCTGACATCCGGCAACCACCTCTGGAGACAGCCGGAGTCAGAACTACTCAGCTAAGGCACTCCCAAATCCCTGACTCTCAGAAACTCTGGGATGATAAACGTTTTTTCTCGAGGTTGCTAAGTTCTGGAGGAAGTTTTTTACACAGCAGTAGATAATACACCACACACACACATTAAACTTTGATAACCCCTGAGTTACGTATGGCAGAGGCCACACCAGGAATCCCCTAGGAAAGGTGCATGGGACCAGGCAGAGATGACGAGCAGAAGCTTAATTCTGTCAGCGGAAAGAGCGTCCAAAGACTCCCTCGCAGAGCAGCGTCAGGACATCAGCAGAATAACGTCACATGTTCGCCTCACCGTCAGAATCATGTATGAGGCACAGACCGGCAGGCAGTTAACCGAGTTGTTAAACTCTCTGCCAACTTAGACGAGGACAGGAAGAAGCGGCCAACAGTCATCAAATGCGGGCTGCGTCTGAAGCACAGAGCCGGCGGCTCCACAGCTATGGACGCATCTAATTGGAGCTTCACAACCGCATCAGGGGAATGTGATCCTCTCCCATTTACAGAGAAGA